>VZRH01003617.1:504321-560497 GCA_013397555.1 Urocynchramus pylzowi
CCATCCTCCTCATCTTCTGGAAACGTTTCACAGATTCTCAGAATTGTGGAATCAATTAGGTTGGGAAAGACCTTTGAGATCATCAAGTCCAAGCGATGACTGAACACCGCCATGTCAACCACAGTGTTGTGAACTGCTCATGCAGAAGGATCACTTAATGGAGCTGTGTGGTGGTTACTGCCCCTTGTAACAAGCCAAGTCAGCCCATCCAGCTCCTTCAGAAACATTGTGCAGCTTTTACACCAAGGGCGAAAACCAGCGCCTTACCTGGCAGACCACCAGGGGTTCCTGAAGACCCTCAAGAGGCCCCTCTGAGGCTCACTGGCCAAACCCAGGCAACTTCGTATCTAACACTTCTCTGATTAATATGTACACTGCAACATAATGTGCATCTGGCATTGTAATAAAGTAATGCCTGCTTCTTAACACTGTATTGGTGTTAAGGACTTTTAGTCTCAATTTTCGCTGACAGGACCATGGCCATGTCCAGTGTTTCCTTAAACACCCCCAGGGATGGTGACTCCACCACCTCCCTGGACAGTCCATTCCAATATCAAATCACCCTTTCTGTGAAGAAATTATTTTTCTCAGTGTATTTCAAGACTGAGCAAAATTCATCAGAGCCATCACTGTGGGAGATAGTTACTTCTTACCCATTGAATAATTAGTCCAGATCCAATGTCTAACTCATAAACACTTGCAGAGGTGTTTCAAGGCCCTCACCTCACTATCAAAAAGGTTTTTCTCCAACAGATTAACCTTAGCACAACAAGCAGCTGTCCTTCTCTGGATTTACTGCCCTGTGCCTGACAATTTGGCTGTTTATAGATTTTATAGATGAACTGGTAGTTTCTCCTAGTGACTTGTCTTCCCTTTTCCTCCTCTCGGAGTGGAGTACTGTAAATTTGTACTAGGTATTTTTTTTTCCCCTGCCATCCCAACATAACCATCTCTGTGTCTTTAATTTAATTTAAATAATAAAACACCTATAAAACACCTAGGGCAGTTTGGATTACCTGGCTTGGCAGTCACTGAGTGTGAGCTTTCCCTCGTTCTGAGGCTGATGTGGAAGAGAGCCAAATGCCACCAGCAGTGACTGTGGGACCTGAGTAGAGAGCACCCTGTGTCCAGTACCTGTCACATGGCAAAACCCCTTGGTCTTCCTCAGGTAATCTGGGCTTTGTTACACTTCCTTACACTGTAGTGACATGTGAAGGCTTCTGTGGTCTGGCTGCTTGTGCTGAAATGAGAGATCTCTGAACGTGCAGCTTCCAGCACTATAAATGTTTCCTTGAGTCTGTCACTACGATCAGACAGGTGCAACCTCTGATTTTGTGACTCTGTTTTGATGATTTCAGAGTCAGTCTCGTTCACTCAGGCTCCTCTTCTTGGCTGCAAATGGTGTTACAAATGTGTAAATGAATGAATCATGAATTATTCATCCACCTGTGTTTCCGTGAAGCAAGTGTAGAGGCGTTGCTCCCTCAGTTATCTGTGTGTGGCTGCAGCAGGTGGTGGATGGTCCCTGCCACAGGCACCAGCTGAGGCAGCAAGTCTCAGGGAGCTGTGTGCCTCCACAGCTCACCTGGCTCCAGTACCACTGCAGCTGCTTTTGTAACACAAGGCTAACAAGTCCCACCAGACCTTTGATCACTCTGCACTGCTCACCTGAGGATTCCACGTACCACACAGGAATACTAGGGAATGTGCTCTAGAAGCCAGGGCTGAGTGGTTCTGGATAGGATCAGCTGTGTGCAGCATCAAGTTATACACATTTGTCAGGAGCAAGGAGGTATATTTTTATGTTATTCTGTGTATTCTGTTGCAAAGCCTGCCATCACTGAAACATCAATAGGTTATATTGATACAAAAATACCAATATAGGAATATATTGGTATTGTCTTCAAAACACATTCTTTTACATTCCTCAAAATGTTGATTCTGAAGATGACTTTATGCATCAGATCCCAAAGTAGCAATAGGGCTATTTGTGATCTCTGAAGGCAAAAATTCCACAGCTGGATTATTGAGATTCCTCTATTCCTTTCATTTGAGAGCAAAGAAAATATGGAGAAGGAAATAATTCTGAATCAGCTTGATTGCAATTCAATAAGAATGTTGAAAACTTGGTCCAAAATCACAGGGGAAGAAGCCTGCAGTGTGATGGGGATTTGAAATTTCCACGATCTCAATATCTGCTTAATGATGCTTTTTTTTTTGTTTTTCTTTTTAGATTTCTTATGAAAAGGTTTGAAAACTGTTCAGCCATGCAATATCCTAGACCATGAGTGTCAGCTGTTAATTGCTGGCTTCTGGAAAATGAAGGTGTTAAGAGTCACCAGTTAGCTTTGTTGCTCTGGAATGCAGCTCAAAAGAATGCTGAACAACCACAAAGGAAGACAAACTCTGTGCCACCAAGGGTTTGTAATTTAAAGATATACAATACAGTACTAGACATGGTATCATAGTTCCCTTTTCTATGTAGTTCTACTTCTATGATTCCTTCTTTTCACTCTCTTGTGTTCCTTAACTCTTGCTATGGAGCATGAACCCTACCTGCATTGCCTTTATGGACTACTAGATCATTTGCTTGGAGTGAAAAATACAGCACATTTTATCAGCTTATGGGTTGTGGAAGTGATCTTCACAGCTAGATGGCAATAAAAGAATTCCATTAGACCTCCTTCAATAAAAAGTGAGAAATGCAATGTTGTGAGAGCATTAGAAGCAGCTGCCTTACTCTAATGTCAGTGACAGTCTCCTTCCATTTAAATATTTGCAATAGCCATAATTAAACACTTAGTAACTGGCATTGAATTAAAATAGAAATACATTACATAGTCTTACTGCCGGGCAGATTCTAATTTTGATTTATATCCTCCTTGGCTTTGTGCCTGGATAAGTTTTGTGATTTAAAGGATGTTTTACACAGTATAGAAATTGTCAGAGGGCAAATTATCTTCTAGGTGAGTAACAGAATTTTTAGCTGCTTTTTCTGGAAGCAGCTCCCTAAAGAGATCAATGTTATGTTCTCCTTTTACTGTTTTAAGACTGAAGAAATTTATGTCTGCAAATAGAGGGATGGCCTGCCTGGGTCACTGAATCCAGGCTCTGACTTCTGGAGGCTTTCACATCATCTAAACCTTCTAAACAGTTTTTCCTCTGCCTGTTGAAACTGGCAGTCCTCTTACATAGTTACTGTCATATAAGAAATCATGTTAGGAACTTGGCCTGACCATGCTTTCTGAAAAGATGCATAATGTAAACAAATATTCCTTGGGGTTTGCCCTCATTTTTATTCTTTTGTAAAAATGAGTGTAGCAAACCATGGCACAGTATACAAAAGCAGAAATACAGGTCTCGACATTCTTACACAGATATTTGCTATTATGCTGCAGGAGCTCTGATGATAAAGTTTCAGTTTCTTAAAAAATCATTATATAATTAATCATTTTATCATTATAAAAGAACATAAAAGATTAAATTATATTACAATCCCCCCCCCAATTTTATTCTATTGTGCCTGTAAGACTCACATTTTTCTGACCACACTGTAAAGGTGGAATAAAGAATACAATTCAACCTTGTAGTAAATAGGTACACTGGGATATTTCCAGCAGGCCTGAATTTGTTCCAAATGTATTTTATTTTAGATCAGAGCGCAGTACACAGGCTTTGGCTCCACTTCTTGCTGCTGCAATGAGCTCCCTTTTCTGAGCTGCCTCTCTGTCCATGAAGCCGTGCTGAAGGATTCTGAACTGTCTTTCCCTACTCTCTTCCAGTTCTTTCCAATGGTTCCATTGAAAAGAATCCTGCAGGAAAGACAGAGAGATGATCAGACTGCAGGTGATACAGTGGTTCTCTTTAGTGAATACACTAAACTTCTGTTTCATAATCCTGCTAGCTGACAACACAATTTGTTTGCTCACATGATTGGGAAACTTGTTAGCATCAAATTTGGCGTGATGAACAGAAAAGTAAGCAGAGTGGGTTGCCCAGTTTAAGATGATTTAAGCACTGCTGCAACTCTCCACAAAACCATGGGAATGATAAACTGTAACATGCCTTGGGTGGGAGAGGGGTGAGCATCCCAGTATGGTGTGATGGGATGGGTGTGATAGGAAGCTGGGAAAGACAAGAGGTGGAGTTGGGGTAAGATGCTGTCTTGGTGGGATGAGTGTGTGGTGGTAAGAGTGGGAAGGCAGGTGTTGAATGGATGAGTCCTGCTCTGTGACAGCAGAATGTGTGAAAAGGTGAGGTCAAGGCCACGGCTGGAGAAATTGTGCCTAGGCAGGAGGCAGGGTGTTGTTATTGCCAGCCATGTATGGCACCATCTGCCTCTGCCCCCTTGCCAGTGCTGGCAGTTCAGCAAAGGTCTGTGAACAGCAGGTCTATTGCAGATCTTTTCTCCTTATGTAATAACCAGACCTTGCTTGACACGATTCTGGTTTTCTGGGGGCTAATCTTCAAGAGTCCTGCTTGCTTTTTACGCTCCATTGTTTTTTCTACAATCTTCTTCTGCAGGTTTAAAATGCGTTCGTCCTTCATGGACCTTTCACCAGACTGGGACTTTTTCTTTTCTTCTTGCCTGAAAAGTCAAAAAGAAACAATGAGAAGGTAAAATATTATCATCCTACAGAATAAGTCCATCTGAGCACATATTACCTTGGTAATATGAATTTGATAATGAATTATGCTCTTGCTTCTGAGAACCAGTTAGACTCAAAAGAGATTTAAATCATATAAATATAACTTGCATGTGGTACTCACAATTTGCCTCTTGTTGTTTACAGAACAGCATTACTAAACCACATTGAATAATATTTTCCCAGAGGATGCCATGATGACAATATCTAGAGTATTTCAAGCCTGACACGACATTCTTTAGAAAAAAAACGTGCAAAACCTAGCAAAATACTGCAGCTCTTTGCTTGTGTGAACTATGGAGTTTGCCTTATATGATCATTAGTATTCATCTCGATTGCTGTATTCCTTGGCAAATATTTTTTTTTTTCTGTGTAATCCCCATGCCCAGATACAGAATCAATGGGATGGTAATGTATTAATTAAGGTGAGTTGCTCTGTGTGAGGACAAATTGATAGCAGCATGTGCAGCCTAGATGTAAGGCATACCAGAGACATTATTGGATAGTCTTCCTTTCCCCCTCTTCCATTGTAGCCAATTTTCTATCCCCTGGAATTTACATTTTATCTGGTTTTACATATTTTCACCCAGATGGCCCAATTTACTCACAACTTCTCCATATAGGTTACACCATGTTACAGAGTGACTCACTTAATATCCAACTTTCTCTTTTATTCAACGTTGCCCTTGAATTTAGCTTAGTGAGATCAAATTGTAGAGTTAATATTATGTCATGAGCAGCTGTAATTCTCTGGCTAAATTCAGAGCTAAAGGAAGTGTCAGATCTTCCAAGGAATATACACAATTGTATAGCCATGTTAGATCTGCTAGGAGCAGCTGGAAAAGGATAGTTTAATAAAATATCTTTTTATGTTGCAGTGGTGTAACATGACAATTGCTTTTATTTGAAACCAAATAAAGACTCCAAAAGACCCAGAGCAGAGTGTACTGGGGCACTGTCCACTGATTCTGTAGCTTTCATTCTGTCAGTGGCAGGACTAGTTTCACATACAAATTGCCTTTTGAAAATATATGTTTTACAACTGAACTCTTTCCTTATATCTTGGGTGGTTTCAGTGTAAGACACACTTCTCAAGAAGCTGGCAGATGGGGAAGAAGGAAGAAGTACCTTCTGATGCTAAACCCACCAATTTGCCTTTAAAAATTGTCTGTATCAAGGATCCAAGGATCCAAACACTTCTTTCATCTTGGGAGAGATGGCTTTTGCCTGCCTTATCTTTATCTCTGCTTATAGGAAACTCCCTGTGATAACAAGTTTTCTTCAGTGCAGCCATTCCAGACTAGAGGTCCCCAGATCCTTAGGAACTGGAAGAAGGGGAAATATGACCTGTGTCACATTCTGAAATGTGACTGTGAACTCTAAGTAAGGGACACAGTTAAGCTTGGCTTCTCATTTCCAATTACTTTCCTGAGACACTCCCTGAACCCCTCTGCTCCATGTGTCATGCTGTCTGGTTAGGATAATGTTTCCTTATCCTCTTTAAGACTGTGATATACTCTGCTACACTGAGATTAATTTTTAACACTATATTGTAAATCTAAAAATTGTGTGCTGTCACTTAATCTAATTGAGGATATGGTTTATTTCTATTTGCACTGTATGAAGGCATTGCATTCCAAAGGATATAGAAGAATATAACAGTACAGTTTTAAGTAAATACTTGATGATTAAATCTTGTCCGTGAGAATAAACAACAAAATCTTTCCTTACATGCAAATCCAGATTCTTGTAAATACAATTAAAGGAAATATAGCAAGAGGTTTAACATCAGGAAGCAGCAGCAGCTGCTTTTATATTAACATTGTAAATAGTTGCTTATTTCCAGAGTAATATTCATTCCTCTTCTAAATGTAATCTTGTGCCAGTCATCTACACTATGCCAAAAAGCTGCCAATCCCATCTGAAACTTCAGATGCCACACCATATCATAACAGAAACTCCAAGAGAGGAAGGAATGAAAAAAAAAAAAATTAAAATTATGGTTTTCTGTCATCAGTTGAGAACTTTGAGGGCTCAGGATAGGAAAACCTCTTATGATCTCTGTGACCTCATATCACATATTTCCTAAGGAAGTAAGGTAACAGCCAGTCAGAATGGGCTAGTACACAGAAAAATCCTCTCCAGATCAATAGAAAATTATGTGATAATTTATGAAAATTCTTCTCAACTATATTTAAAAAATATAGTTGAATTTGAAGATTTGCACAGAGGTTTCCTCCTATAATCTATATTTGGCTCTTCATTTACATTTTCAAATTCCAGCTTTGCATCAAAAGAGATAGATGTATGTAAGAGCTGTAGTCAGCTCTTAACTCGCTCAATACTTGTAGGAGGTTGAGAAAAAATGACCACTTGACCATTCTAGGCACCAAAATATCAAAATATCAAGCAGCTAGGACTGTATTTACAAGCTCACATTACAAAATGGAATCTTGTGCAAAAACACAAATATTTTTTAAAAGCAAAATTGCTTATAGTGCAAATAACAATATTTAAAAAAAATATTCTCATAGCCTCAGTGAGTAGGGCTGTCTATACTTCACAGTACCTTGCCTTTTTCTGTCCTGCACCGTATAATTCTAAGTTACTGCAGTTAGCAAAGTGAATGTATCTAACTGTTAACAGTTCACTATTAAGGCAGTCACTATTTTGACATTTAAGAACACTACACTATTAGACTGATTACTGTTTTGTACTAATGTGAGTGATTTAAGCACTCAAAATCTGACTCCCTTCCAAAACAATTAACTTATTAGGCACCTAATTTTAGGTGGGGAAATGATTGTTATTCATAACAGTGTTTTCCTCATGTGAAGTAAAAATTTTGAAGTTGCATAATCAAAGTTCAGTCGCCGAATCACAGAGTGGCTGAGTCTGGAAGGGACCTCTGGGGGTCACCTCAACCATCCCATCTGCTTAAGCAGAGCCACCTTGAGCTGTGTGCCCTGGTCTGTGTCCAGATGGCTTTTAAACACCTCCAAGGATGGAGACTCCACAACCTCTCTGGACAATCTGTGCCAATGCTTGATCATCTTCACAATAAAAAGTGTTTCTTGTCCTCTCAGTGGCCACCACTGGGAAAGCCTGGCTTTGGTTTTTTTTGCAGCTCCTCTTCACATCTTTATATTTCTGATCCATCATTACTGATAAATTTCCCCCTTTTGTTTCAATGATAGTGAACAACTCATTACCTCCTCCTCCTTCTCCTTTTCCTGCTCTGGCTGCCTTCACACTATGCCCACCCTTCCCCACCTCAGGCCAAGAGAGAGGGGTTGCCCTTCTCTCAGTGTGTGTGGTTGGTGTCCCTTGTCAGGGAGGGATTTGCGCTCTGGCAGTGGCAGGGAGAGAAAGGAGTGCTCTGCCATCTTGGCAAACACACCATCATTTGTAATGCAGTGCTGGGAGCCCAGCATGCCACAGCATTCCCACAGTGTGAGATGAGGATCTAGGGAACTTTTGACTTGGTGGGAATCTGTACATCTTCCTCACATACAAGGAAGTCAGGGAGGATTAGTGCTGCTCTCCTCTGACAGCTTTAAACCACGTGAATGGTGAGAGCTTGCAGTCCCAGACTTCGAGTCCAGCACAAAGTAACTCTCCCCACAAACCACAGATAATGTGGATGGAGGAGCCTCAGACCAACTGGTTTGAATTATTGTGTGATTCTCAGGGCATGAGATGGATTGCAGTAATACATGTCCCTCACTAGAATGAAAGGGAGTGGTATCTCAAGTACACAGGCATGTAACTTGAGCACATTAGCAGGTATTCAAACACACACAAATCTGCTGGTGCTCGAGTTTGAAGGCTGAGAATGGAATTGCTTGTCCACTTCAAATGACAGTGCTGATTTTCAAACTGTGTGAAATTCTAGCAATTAAAGGGACGTCCAGCATACTTACCATCCTGCAAGCACTCACAAAGCCACTGCTGTGATAGATGTCACGGCTTGCAGTCTATTAAAGGCCAATGTCTCTGTAATTTTTCGTGTTCCATTTCCTATTTTCTTGAATATAGCTCATTATATACTTGTACAATGTGCTTCTTTTGTGTTGATGTATGACTGTGAATGTTCTTGAAAGGAACCTGCTTGGTAGGGACCCGATTAAACTCCAGCTGTCACTAAAGCAGGTGTTTAGCATAGTTTAGCTGCCATACTTTAGCTGATTAGCAGTAGCCTTCAACATAATGCAATTTAGGATATAACACATTATTTTATATTGATGCATAAGGCTAACTTATGAGGACCATTGGTAAGATTTGCTATTCTATCCCTATAATGATGAATCAATTCTGTAAACATAAAAATTAGATTTTTACACCACCTGTGCAACATATCAAGAATAGAACCCAAACAATTTATCACTCACACTGGTTTGAGAGGTATTTCAGGATTCAAGATCTGCAAATAAGGTTTAATACACAAAGCCCATAGTTTCTATAGAGAGAAATAAAAACTGCATGAAAGTGTCTAGCATTTGTAAATGCCATGGCCAGCATGCCATATTTCTGTATTAACAAAAAATAACACCAGAGATTTGAATTCTGTATGAAAATGCATGAAATACACTCCTAAAGAACAACATTTTTGGTATACTATGATGATGCCTTTTTATAGGAATTACTTCCAACATATACATAAATCGTATACAAACATAAATTGCCTAGGAACCATGAAAGGAAAATGTCTTCTAACATCTATAATGAAACATTATATTTCTTTATTTAGAAAGCAGACAGGGCTCCATTAAAATTACTGTAAAACTTATCAAGAATCTGACCAGATTGACTGATTGAGTCAGAGGCTTGAAATTTAGTGTATAATTTAATTTGGATTCTACTATCTTTGGCACGTTGGTCTGTTCTAAAAAGCATTTCAAATAACAGAATGAAAAGTGAATCAAAGCTTCTCATTCAAGCACAGCTTATTTCAGGATCAGAACAGTTTTAGTTCTGAATTAAGCCAAAGAGTCTAGTTTAAAGGAACCCAGCCCTATACAAAATTCACAGACTGCACATCTAGAAGAACAGATGATTCTTTAAGCAGGTACCAGTGAAACAGGTTTTATGTAGTACACAAGTTCTTAATGCTTAGTTTGCATCTCTAGTGGAAAGCAGTGGCTTGAGTTATTCCCACAGGCTTTCACAATACTGAGTGTTGAGCAATGAGAGTATATTTCCAGCTCCAACTCCATTTCAGGTTCTTAAGTCTTAAAATCTTTTCTTGATACATGCCATAGAAAAGAAGGTCACTGCTCTGTGGAGTCAATCCACTGCAGCTGTAGTTATGGATTCATTAAATACATTAAACTATCTTCTCAAGTACTAACATAGTACCCCAGTCTTTGGAGATTGCCTATCAGCAAAAAACCAAATTAGAGCTGAGATGAGTGAAAACTAAAGGAATACATCAATACTGCCTTCTGTAAATGAGATGTAGAATTGGATGATAAATGATTAACACGAATTGAACTCTGAGAAGCCACTTTTGGCAATAAATGTGAATCTAAGACATGTCTAAAAACATGTGTTTGTAGCCTGATAGAATATGACTTCTGAATGTCAGCCTGAACATCAATTTGCAAAATAAATATGGCAGGCAAGGACTTACCTCTCAAAGCGACAAAAGGGAAAAGATAAAAGACAATTTGAAAGAAAAAAAGTGACAAATATTTAAGATGCAGTAAAATGGTGTAAGATCAAGAGGTGTGCCATGTTGTATATTTTTACACAGGCTTCCTTCCTGCTCAGCTTTATTTGTAAATAGCTCTAACTTAGATTTTAAAACCCTTGTGGAAGGGACCTGTCTTCTGCATATGTGAAGCATCTGTGATGGTTATGTATCCTCTATGACAACGATTAATAAATTTGATAATGAATAATAAATATTAGTCATGAATGCAGAACTTGTTCAGCCTGTAAGCAAAGAACTTCCTTTTTGATCTAATGCTATAATGTATTTATTTTACAGCTCATTATTGCTATCACAAAATCTTCCTAAAGTATTTTTAACTTCTAGAATAAGACCTTCCTTTTAACATTACAGATGAAATTCAGGGAAGAAAACTACAGCTCTAATATTGGTTTAGATGAGAATGAGAAACAACTTTAAGTGTCAAGCTAGAATGATTCTAATAACATCAAATTAGTTCTGATTAGCTGAAAAGGAACAGAAGAAAGGCAAAACTTCTTTCTAAATTTATATTATTGGCTCTGAATCCTGGGGCAATACTGTCAGCACTAGCCTAGGGAGTGTCTTCAACCATTAATGATGAAAAAGATTTGTTAAATCTAATGAAAATTATTTTCAAGAATTAAAAGGAAATCCTGGCCCCAGTGTAATCCTTGACAAAAGTACAGAAGGCCTGTATTTTGCTCTCTACTTGTTCTTTTCCTCAAGGGCTGGCAAAATATTAACAAAGTTGCAATGTCTTAAATGTCACATGCTGTTTTATACTGACTTTAAAGCAGCTGCTCGTCCAAGTTCTGCTCTGAATTGGGAAATCTGGTCCAGTTTGTCTAGAATAAGTTGTTCCTTAGCTTGTTTTTCATGAATTATCTGATCTCTCTTCTCTTCCTCTGCTGCCTTCTGTGCTTCCCTGAGTAGGGCAAGGCGTTCACGTAGTTCCACTATTGACATTTCACCAAATAAACCATGGCCACCAGTCTAGAGAACACAAAAAATAGGTTTAAATAACACTGTAAATACCAAGGGGAGAGTAAATGAGTAAAACCAGAATATTTTGATTGTGTTCCAATTCACGCTGAATATATTCTGATTTCCAGAAATACAGGGATGGTCCTAAACTGACTGGTATTTAAAAACTGGTTTTAAAATCTAGAGCATATATTTCATAAAACATTTTAAGAAAAAACATTGAAAAATATATAGAAGATTAATCATAGATACAATATATTTGCTCTCAAAAAAACTTTACTTGACTTTTAGTTTTAATTAGACTTTTGAATTTTTAAAATGTGTAAAACTAATTTTTTTTAACACGTGAAACCAGAACAGACTTTACACTAAAAATATGCATTTGATGTATAATGCTATCTACTGTTTTTATCTGAAATTATTAGGACTAAACAATGCTTTGTACCCAGAAAATTCAGACAATAATGCCCAAATTTAAAATATTAGAACCTGAATGTTTAATGAAGCCTTTTTAATATCCACTTTGCAATAAAAATATCCACTTTTTAATATCCACTTTTTAATATCCACTTTTCAATGATAATGAGATACTATGATCTATAGAGAGATTTCTGCACTTTAGTTTGCAAACAAAGATGGATCATTTCCAAATAGCTTTGTGAAGGCTTTAAGTTTTAGGCCCTTGCTCTTGTATATACTTTTCCTTTCTTTCAAGTCCACCATTAAACTTGAAATGTCCATAGAGTTGAATTCACAGGAAGTGAAAGGGAAATGTTTTGCAGCAGGGTATATATCTATATCTATATCTATATCTATATCTATATCTATATCTATATCTATATCTATATCTATATCTATATCTATATCTATCTATATCAGTGGTAGTGTTTGAGCATGACAAGCAGACATCAAACATGTCTAGGAAAGAGAATTTGCTTGAGGCATAGACTGGTAGAAGCTGAATGTTTTTTGAGTGCCTGCATTTCAAAAATGCTAAGTGAAGTGGTTCCTAAAATAAGAAAAGTTCTACAGTCATGCAGTAGATATTGCTGGTATTCAAGCAACTAAAGTACCATGAAGGGAAGAACTGGTACTTTAAAAATTAGGAGAATGGGAATTTTATGGACAAATACTTAATTGCACTAAGCCTGAAAAAGCCTTTTGTAGAAAGAAAACCAGGGTCAGCTATCAAACAAAAGTTTGCCAATTCACTAGAGTGCTACTGTAATAGTCAATATAATGGAACAGTGAAGCTGTGATACAGAATCACTGAACAATTTGAGTTGGAAGGGACCTTGAAGACCAGCTATTCCAAATACCCTGCCATGGCCAAGAACATCCTCCTAACCAGGTTGCTTCAAGCCCCATCCAGCCCAGCCTTGAACACTTCCAGTGAGAAGCTGCCCACAGCTTCTCTGGGCAACCTGTGCCAGTGGTTCATCACACTCATTGTAAAAAATGTATTCCTTATGTCCAATCTGCTAATCTTCTTCTGATTAAGTCAACAAATAAGATAACAGATTTCTGGATGCTGCCTAAGTCTGGGCATTGCAGAGCCCAATCACAGGCATATGAGTTGTTGTGCATCAACAGCAAGTCCAAGAAGTTTGAGATACAGTTAATACAGTTACTGTAAACTATAGATTTACACACACAAGTAATTTACACAGAATTGTAACAGCTCAGAGGGTTTTGGTTTCTCTTGACAAGCTCTTTCATATACCTGAATGTTGACAGTTTTGAAAGCAAAAGAAATTAATCTTGCTAATTACCATGGCCATCACCACTGCAATATAACTAAGTATACATGAGTCCAAACTTTGTGTTGATTCAGTTCTTATCCTGACTTACAAATCCTTGAATTTGTGAAGATGCACAGAACACCTTGTAATCACTGTCCAGTCTCTTTTTGTAAGATATTGGGAAACCCAGATCCTATTGACAAAATTCAAAGAAGGTTCAAGAGGACTAATATTTCACTTGCCATCAGAATATTCTTCCTGATAAAATTTTCATTTTAAAGACTTTGTCAATGTTCCATTTCATACCTAACTTTTGTCATGCAATATGACAAAATAGGACATGTATGGGGTCACTTTGTACTTCATCCATCCAGACTGTGATACATCTGCAGTACACAATCCCTCTGAAGGTGTGGAATGTATACAGTACAAATTGATGTAAAAACAGTAGTTTTTCCTTTTGAGCTTACCTCTGTTAAATCAACAAACTTGTGTCTGATGCTAGTTGCAGACTCAATAGCTCGTATTTGTTGAATTAGTTCATATCTTTTCCTGTTCTTCTCCTCCTTTTCTTCTAAAGCTTGCCGGAGAAGTTCTTCACTTTCTTCACAAACCTGCTGAACTGAAAGGTAGGAATTAATCTCAGTTAGCTGTTTGCCTATTTTAACAAGTAGTCCATCTGGAGGAAAATTCATATGCATTCATGAATAATGATAATAATACTGATCTAAAGGTACTTGAGGGAACAGTCTGGTATTGGTGGGAGGAATCATTAGAGAAACAAATGAGTACTTCCCACCTCCACCATCCATCCTTCTATTCAGCACATAAACGTACTGTATACATACACAGACAATTTGAATTACTGCTTTGTAATTTCTGTTCTCATTTGTACATACTGTTTCATTACTTAATAAAAGGATATTATCAAATAGAATATATTCATAGTCTTTCAAGCTATGTATATCCTAGAAATGACTGAATTGCATAGGCTGGTCGGCTCTGCTAGTCCATTTTGGAGTGACTAACACTCTTTGCCTGCTTCAACTCTTATGAATACAAGTATGGAGAAACACAAGCAGAGAAGTCTGCATTTGACAAAAAAGTAGAGTCATTTTGTGCTACTTTTAGACGGAAGGGAAACTGGTTGCAGAACATTAGTGATGTATTTCTCCTGTTTAAACAAAGAGTAAATCTCATGACCAGTAGCTTAGAATTTCTGATCTGCCCATTGCTAGCTAGCTCCTGAATTCATATTCATACATTCATGGGAATGTATAGCCTGGATCTTTCCCTCATTTTTACTTTCCCTTCTGTAAAAATTGTAATTGGTCCACTAAAAAAAAGATGAAGTAATTTGGGGATATTTGGTATCACCTCTAATTTTTCTGGCAATATATATACCTATCTGTTGTTTGTATTCCTGGATTTTTGCTTTTACTTGCTTTACATTCTTGTGTCCTTCCATGACCTGTTCCACCAGCTCTTTCATTTCTTTCTGTTCCTGTAGACGTTTCTCTGCATACAGGTTCATCAGCTCTGCTTTCTAAATCACAAACAAACAGGTGAATACAACTCCTGATAAGTGGTGATCTGAGTGCCTTGAATAATTGAAACAGGGTAAGGACAATTGCATTCAAACTATTGCATCATCCACAAAAGTAGAAAAGGACAATGGCTGGGGACAAGAAAGAGACCCAGATTTAAGCTCCCCTCTCTGTGTTTTGTTTATATAAAATGTCATGTCCTGCATGACATTTGTACTGCTGTTTTCCTTGATTCCTTCCTACATGTTTCCAAGAGCAGACAGAAAGAGTAATTTCTGGATCTGGTTGTGAGATAGCAAGAAGTGTGCTAATCTAATATACTGCTAATTGTGTGCCTGCAGGAACTTCTTGGGCCCAAGTTACAGCACTTTTGGGTACTGTGTTCCTTTCTTTGTCAGAGGAAAGGAAGAAAAAGCAGGAAAATTTATTTTCTCAGATTAGATTCCTTGCTTCTCTTCCTGTTTTAGCTGGAAGACCAGAGTTTTAAAGAAGGAAGCAGGTCAGCACAACAGCTGAACATTGATGAACATCTGGAGAGCTGCATGTGGATGACATGCTCTGCTGGTTGACAAGCAAAGGGAGCTACATGGAATTGGTCAGGTTAGAGCAAGTTTATTGCACATACCCAAATCTATTCATTTTGGGACATTTCTGCTAACAAATAAAACATATATGCTCTGAAGTTGAAGTGAATATAACAATTGCAATACTTTTGGAATGAATATGAGCAATTACACTATGTTCAGTTGTACACTAGGGTTCACTTTAAGTTCTTGCTATAGTCTTTCTAAACAAACATGAAGACTCAATGCCAAAAAAGATTGAAAGGTATTATAGGACAGAAAAGGAACTCATTAAGCAAATTTTCCTTTTGTAGCATGGTCTTTATGAAAATTTTGTACATTTGTGGTCCCATTTTATGTTGCTGAGACACTGCACTGACATTTGTGAGATGGTCAAGAGACAGGTACTGGCTTACAGGGCACAGCAACAAACTGGACAAATAGAAAAGAATGTGATGGTAGCTGTGAAAAGTTTCAAATCTATAGTATTGGGTGATTCTTGATCACCTGTTTAGTTTAGTAAGAAAAGCACTGGGAAAATGTAACGTGAGTTGTGAAAATAACAAAAAGATATAGCTATGATTTTGAGAAAATGTGATTTGCCAGACTGAAAACAGTGAAAATATTTCTTGGCATAAATATGCATTTTTCCATACAGATGGATCCAAATGGGGTTGTCTGTCTGAGTTTTCACCTAAGAGAAATCTAGGTGTGTCAGATAATATGAAGTAAATTGAATTATATCAGTTTAAGAAAACAAATACTTTCATATTTGTGAAATATGAAATTTTAACATTAAAATTTCATTTTTAACATCTCATTTTAACAAGACAAAGAGATCAGTTACATATTGTTGATTTCAATGCTAATGGTGCTTAGTATCTCAGTATCTGTTCAAAAAGGATTTGCATAATGACAGATTATGGGGGAACATGCTTTGACCATCTGTTTTTATTCAATTTACTTCATAAGTGTTAACCAAATTAAAAAAAAAAAAAACTTGTAAAAAGTACTTTCATGTATAAACATTGCTGTATCTGGAAGTTAGAGCCCTCTTTTCCCTTTGCAGACTCCAGTGAGTAAAGACACTGCATAGAATTTTACATTTCTAATAGTAGGTATCATCTGTGCTATGATTTGCACAGGTTGGAAATCAGCAAAATTTGAGCATCCTTGTATGTATTACCTCTCCTCTCAATAGACCAGCTTTCTTCTTATTTTCTTGGATTACATTCTGATGGGCTAGAACTGCCTCTTCATAATTCAGTTTTCCTTGAAGCCTCCTACACTCTACTTCAGCCAGTTGTTCTTCCAGATCTTTTCCACGCATCTGTTTCTGCCATTCCAAGAATTCAGATGGGTCTCCAGCCCCTTGTTGCAAATTTTCAATTCTGCAAGAGAGAATAAAAAGAGTATACTATTTTAGGGATCTGGCTTTGTAGCCCTGCCTCGTTTGTAAAACATTTCCAGTAGCCTTTGATAGAAAGTGTTTGATCTCTGCCAAGAAAAAAGGCAGTCATCACAAAGTCATTTGACAGATATATTTTAATTCCAGTCTAAATGGTGTTCCTACTATGTGTAAAGCCTGAGAAAGCCAGACTGGAAGAAAGTGCATGGGAGTATGGACCTGGAAGTTTTCAGTAAAACAAAGCCCCAAGAGAAGGCAAACTTTAGCTGTGTATGGATTCTTGTAAGGAGCAGAGAGAATCAGGTAAAGGGATGTACATTTTCTCAGAGGACTGCTTTGCTTAGAGGTAGAAAGAACAAATAACTTTTCTCTTTGACAATCGTCTTGTGCACTTTAACACAGAGAACAAAAAACTTCTGCTTAACACTATTTCTGTTTTGTATTTTGTCAATTAAATAATATTGCTGTAATGAGGCAAAGAAGTATTCAGCTGTGAAGTGAAGTCACATCCCTATATTTTGTGTTCAGCTGAGAGAGAAAAACATAGCAAAGCCCTGGGGCAGGCCCATCAAAGTCCTGCAGCAGAGGAGGGAATGAGCCAATGACTAGGGCAGAGACAGAAACATGGAGTGAATTGCCACTTACTGCTGCTCCCCAATGTATATACATGTGATACATCTATCTCTATACATATCTATCTATCTATCAATCCATCTATCTATCTATCTATCTATCTATCTATCTATCTATCTATCTATCTATCTATCTATCTATATCTATATATTTGTTTTGTGTTAAATGCAGCTGAAGATAAAAACTCATTAAGATAAAATAGTGTCAAGTTAGAGAGAACTATTCCTTTGCTGAGTGGAACAAATTCTGCCAGCTAGAGGGAACAGTAGCATATATATGTGCTACATATATTGAGGTACTTCCATATATGGAAGAACCTCAATATATGTGAATAGCTGATGACAGAACCTGAGTGATGTTTAATATCTACCTGCTAAAATCCTGATGCATGAACCAAAACTTGTTAGGTCCAAAGATCAAATCCAAATTTACACAGTCTTTCCAGGACTTAAAATGCTATCAATATTTAGTGCTTAGCCTGCTAAGCCAGGTGGATTAGAAGGAATACTAAAGCAGGATAACATGATATAAGTTTTATCTTTGCAAAGTTTTTTAGTGAAAATATTATGTGATTCTAGCTGTAGAACACAACCTTCAATGACCATCCAGGAGTCACCCTTTCCCTAGTAAACATCCTCTGAAAACCTGTGTTGCTGAATGAAGAAGAATCCTTATGTCAGGATTTCTTAGAGTGCTAAATGCACAAAAGGACCTGCAATTATCTTATTACCCCCCTTCCCCACCACCCTGGATTCAGTGCTTGCATTCAAAGACAGCTCTGCTGCAGTGTGACTGTCTAACACTGGATGGGACTGGAGTGAAAAGAACTGTTTGAGGAAGAGCTATGAAAAGTCCTGGTTGGTGTGTGTGTAGTTTCTTCCCAGGAGACACATTTAAGCCCAGGTTAACAGCCTTGGTCCTTGCCTAAGCTGCTCCATAGACCAGCCTACACCCAGCCTGGGGCCAAGTTGACCCTTCCTTCTTGACTTGTTCCTGGCTGGACCTTGGCCCAGACTCGTCCCTTTGGACTCTTGTAGCACCCTTGGCTGACCCTGCTGTCTGTCCCTGAATCTGTCCTGCTGCTTGCCAGGGGACCATGAAGCTGCTGTCAGTGAGGACACTGTCCCTACATGTCCTGCTGTCACTCTCAGCTCGTGGCTTATCTTGTTTTAAGGAACAGCACATTCTTAGTGTGCTATATCTTACTGTGATAGAAATGGACAGGTATTTTTATGTACATATAAACAAGTTCAAGTATCAAACTTGGCATGTAGTTGACCACAGCCATTGAAGAAAATGGAGATATATATGAAATTATTTTGGCTTAATATAGATGCATCTTGTATGAGTGACACAGAAATAGATGTGTATTCAGGTCATTATTTAGTCTAGAGAATTGGAATAAATATAAAAGTGATCCCTGTTGGACTCTGCAAGTGGACACTAGCCAGCGTGCTGAATCAGAACACAGTAACACTGAACAGCACCTACACAAAAAGAATTACTTTACTGTAGACTTTTTCTTCAGTCCACCTCAATCCACTTCTTTCTTCATTTGTCAACTGTTTTTATAGAATAGAATGCCCTACAACAGATCTATTAGTTTAGTTTACCTGGAATTTACTTAATTATTTTTGATGTGGCTCGTATCCTAAATCCAGGGATGTGAAAAGCAATTTTAGCTGGAGCGTGGTCCTACCTTTTGAGCTCCTCTTCCAATTTCCGCTGGTAGAGGGCACCCTCCCTCAAAATAGCTGCTGTGTTTAATTTAATGGGTATGTTGTCAATCTGTCAGGAAAGGGAATGTATATTCCATAGTTAGTAATGTAAACCATGAAACAGAGTATAAAAACATCTCAGTGGGTTAAATAAATTGACCCAAGACAGCATAAATTTTTCTTAAAGCATTCATCTAGCATTAATCTGACATTCACAATGAAATTGCATGCTGTTCATAAACCACTCAAGCTGCTTAAGAAATCAGCAAAGTCCCCCAAGTGGATTATAAATTTGTAATCAGTCTTGGACCATGTCAAATCCCATAGAATGTCTTCACTTCCTTTCATATTTTCCCGTGCTCATATACCCTGTGCAAAAGGATTTGATCTTTTTGGACAAAGACAATGAATTGCCTCTCTGAAAGATGTTCAGTTAGCCAGAACAGTGAAGTAAAACAAAAGTGGAACCTTTCATAGGAAGATCTTTGAAGCATTTTATAAATAATCAATATTACAATGCAGAAGTATTTCCAAGACAACTGGAATCACCCATTGCCATATCCATTTTCTAGACAGTAGAAGTGAAGAACAGTTCTCAGTGACTTTCAGGCCTCAAGGTGTAACTTGGACTAGATCCTGTGGCTGCTATGTTAACTCTTCAAAGTATTGTGTTAAGACCGTCTCCCAGACAACTTCTAAATACTGAGGGAGGAAAGGATCAATTTCTCTGCCAGTTAAAATTGTTCCCTGCACAGGTAGGGTGTTCAGAGAAAATGGGTCACCTTTGCAGACACATGTAAGAGACCTGATCTGAACCAAGGCAAAGCAGTGCTCCTGAAATAAAAACTGGGATCATTCCTGCAGAAAACAAAGCTTAATCATAACATGTTTGACTTAAATCCAGACAAGTTCTGTGTTCAGAATTCAAACATGTATTTAAATTCCAAATGAAGAACTTAATGAGTAGCTGAGAAACAGATGCACAAAATCATTCAAGCTACATACTGCAAATATTGTATGCAGAAATATGAACTGAAGTCTCCTGAAATACATAACTGGAAAAAGCATGTGTTATAAATTATATTAATTAGGTAGGTTGAGGTTAGCAAACACATTCCATCACCTAGAATTCACTAAGTAAAATTACTGGTTTTACACAGATAACCTATTTTAATACAAAAAAATTAATTACCTGTCAGTTTCCTGACAAAATGATGGTAACTTGAAGAATTTAGGAAAAGAATCCAAACCAATGTATTATATTTCTTTTGTTTGACTTACTATGACTCTTAAAGCCCAATGATGTTCTACCTTTTGATCTGCGTCTCAACACATTCCAAAGCCTTCTGCATTGTATGAACAGTTTGTATCTTATGCCTGTACTGTATATAAAAATGTTTCCTTAGACATTTTCTCTGACACATGTAGATGTTTCCATACTTTTGACAGTTTCTATGTATACAGATTTTATATTTTGTATTTACCAACTACAATTTGGATAGAGAACTGAACTAAGAAGGATTATGGAAATACCTTAAACTTCAGTTTCACAGTTTATTGACCAGAAATCTGACTGACAATGAAACAGAAATATGGCAATATAGTCAAAATAACTAGGACTCCCAAGACATGTGCAGGCAGGTATAAGTAAAATAACTGAATAGATTCTCCTATGTCACATAGTATCAAGGAAGTTCTGAATTTTACTCATTCTCTTCCGGTTGTGAGATATCTTCCCTTTTTTCAAGATGAGAAAATGGAAGTAAGTGAGAAAATTACAGAGCACTAATTCTTGTGGGAAAATATCATATTCACTATTGCCACCTAATGAGCATGCAACAATTCACCAAAACCAATAAATATGTAAAGAGCAAATATGATATGAGCAAGAGGCAGACTGAGACAGAGTGATGATGCATTTGTACTGTCTCATTCTCCCAGTGAAAAGGATGAATAAATACTTTGGAACACCAAGAGAAATAATTGCTGCTGCAAATAATGTATGTCTATAAAATGAAAAAAAAAATTTCATATACTTTGGGTGTTCTAAAAAGAGGAAAGCATGATACTAGTTGGTTAAAACATTATATAATTTCATTAATTTGAAGATAGATTAAAACTATATATATATATATCTTGGATAAACTATCCTCTTAGGATTTGTCTAATCAGAGAGTGGCACAGGCAGGAAGGCAACAGGAATAGAAAGTATTTTAAAAGTCAATAACAATATGCCTATCTCTGCTTGAAAGTTACAGCAGCATCTTGAATATCACCTAACCAACCTTAAGGCAAATGTGTTTAGACAAGATAAAACTGTTTATGCATCTAGAGGAGATACCAGCAAGTTTTAGAAGTGGCCCTAATCAATGCTAGAGGATGCCAGATCCATATTTTTCTTAATGCAATTTAGGCAGATGGCTTGACTCTTGTTAGTCTGCACTAAAGTTTTACTGTTTTATATTATCAAAAAGGGCAATGGAATATACAGAATTTTGAACTGAGCCCACGTAATTACAGGTCACATGCGTTTGTTTTAACTATGGAAATGTTTCCTGGTTTGGGTTTTCTTCTCTTTCTTTTTGTGCAAAATGAACTAGGGTCTTATTACCTTCCTGTAATTTAAATGCTGCTGGACTGTAAGCAAGCAGACTGAGTAGCTGATACTGTTACTAAAGATAACTTCAGCGTGTGATAAATGCCAGACAGACTTTAGAAATACTTGCCAGATGCCCAATCCTCCAAGCAGAGAATCAATCTTTTCACAGTTTATGAGCTGTACCTAAATACGTAGTTTTAAAGAGTAGGCAGACCTGCTCACAAGATATTTGAACCACAATACAAGCACAGCTGAAATTATTCTGTATAAGAACTTGAAACAAATGAAAGGTGCCAGATTGAACAATATAAAACTGAAGATAATCTGTAGTGCAGTTATTGCAGAAACAGCAATATGAGTTTTCATGTGTTCCACTGTTAAGGCTGAACAGCTCTTTTCTCATGTTTACAATTCTCTGACCCTTGAAAATTCTACAAGAGAAGCAATCAGGATAGTGGATTTCATGACCCCAGTATGTGTCTGAAGGAAACAAGGCAAACATCCAGCCTGATTGTATATTGTGTTTCAGACAGTCATTAGCTGGAATGATTGCTCAGCATTCTTTAGGATCTCATTTTGAAACATTGATGTACTGATTCAAGATTCTTCTGTCCTTATGCCAAGTTCTTAAAGGGTTTTACAGTTCTTTTTTCTGGGGACAATTCTCATTTCATACTATTTTACATAAAATCTTCTCCCTTTGTAAGTGAAAACACTGTTAAGGCAATAAGGTTACATTGTGAAACTACACACAATTTACCTCAGGGAACCAAAAGGTTTTGATCACTCTGACCAGTCTCATCCAGGACCTCCACTCACACCATCTGCTCACTGGCCTGGGAGCCCCAGTTAGACTGAGAAATGGGTTTCAGTTTCCATTATGCTGGGAATTCTACTCCTGGTTGTGTCTCCATTTCTGTCTCCTGCTGTCAGGGACCTCAGTTGTCTCCTGACTGGACTTCTGGGTGGTGACTTGTTACCTTGATTTGTCCAAGGGTGATTTGCTATCAGCAGAACCCATCACTGCCACCACCTCACATTCAGACAGCATGTCCTGCATGGTGAGGGCACTGCCTGTGCTTTCATCACCTTTGGCTCCCTATTTCTCTTCTGTCATGGAGTAGCCCTGCTCTTGTCACTCCCTTACCACGTCTTTATGGATTATTAATGGTGCATGGGACAAAATCTATGAACCACAGACCCAATCCATCCCATGCTCCTGGCCAAAGACCTTAGTGTAAAAACACGGATTCAAGTCGAGTTTCCATCATGACAAGATTCGCACATGTCAAATTTTCAAGTACATTTGACAACAGTTCCTTAAAGGTTACTCACCTTGCTTTGGATCTTTTGAGCCTTGAATGCTGGTTTACTCTCCATATTGTCATGTATGTTCTGCAGTTCAAACCAAAAATACATTATTTCATTTCAGAAACAAATTTTCAATTACTCAGCAAAAGATATTAGGTATTTATCAAAATTAACACTTGAATGTTCATCAAATATTTTTTGGAGAGTAACAAATACTACATATTTTGGAATTGTAATATATACAAAAACTTGCTATGTACACCCAAACTACTGGGAATATGAACATACAAAGGTAGGTCCAAATATTGACTAAAATAATGCTAAGAAGTAACAGTGATTCTTTCTTTGACTATGAAATATTACTTACTCTGAATGAGTAAGTATATGAATCTATTCATCTTTTAACTGAAATAGATACTGAGAGGACAAAATAGGATGTCAAGCACACTTCATGGAATTATTAATTAGTGGTAGAATTCTACTGATACTTATTAATTTAATATTAGCTATAGATCCTGATGTGAAACTGTCTGATATCATGGGGATGAACACAGTACATAGAATATGCAGCACTGATGCTGAAATGAGTATATTACATACATAGTTTGGTGACATAACTGTGAACTCGGAATCAACCAAAGCAAGGATTCTGTATGAAAGGGACCATTATTCCCTCAGCTTGGCTGCTCTGTGGCATCAAAGTTAATGGAAAAATAATATGTGGATTTAGAGAAATATTGCCAGTTTGGAGATTTATTGGAGCGGTTTCACAAAGGTTGCTTGTCTCAAAATTAGGAAAATAATAAAGAAGCACCAGAAGTATAAGAAATGGAGGTTGTACATTATGCATACAAAGAGGCAAATGCTGGTATAGGGATGTGAAATGGCCCTATAGCTATAAATCATAGCACAAAATTCTTAAGCCCAAATAAACATATTTTTAAAATACTCTAAGATATCTTTAAATACTCCAGTTATGTTTCATCTCCCTACTGGGGAATTTTTCAGCATGTATTTTGCACCATACCTCTCTCTTTTCAGGCTTGATGGTCGCACACCTGAACTGGTTAGTATTTGCTTCTAGGAGCAGATCCTAAAATTAAAACAATTATCTTTAAGAGTGTGGTACATTTAAATTCTCTAAGAATAATTTTATATCTCAAAAAGTCTTGTAGCCTAAACACTATATTCACAGAATCATATAATGACTTGGGTTGGAAGGAACCTTAAAGATCATCTTGTTTCAAAGCCTCAGCCATAGGCAGGGACACCTCCCACTAGACCAGGTTGCTCAGAGTTCCATCCCACCTGGCCTTAAACACTTTCAGGGATGGGGCATCCACATCTTTTCTAAGCATCCTGTATGAGTGCCTCACCATCCTCACAGTTAAGAATTTCTTCCTAATATCTAATCAAAACCTACCCTCCTTCAGTTTGAAGCCACCCCTCCTCACCCTGTCACTCCCTGCTCTTGTAAAAAGTCTCTCTCCATCCTTCTTCTGGGATCTCTTCTGGTACTGGAAGCCATAATTAGGTCACCCTGAAGCCTTCTCTTGTCCAGGCTGAAGAATCCCAATTCTCTCTGCCCTTCCTCATAGGAGAGGTGCTCCATCCCTCTTGGTGGCCTCCTCTGGACTTGCTCCATCAGGTCCATGTCCTTCCTGTGATGGGGCCCCAGAGCTGAATGCAGCGCTGCAGGTGGGGTCTCTCCTGAGTGGGGCAGAGGGGCAGAATCCCCTCCCTCACCTGCTGCCCCCGGTGCTTTGGATGATGCCAGGACAGGGAGGTTTCTGGGCTGTGAGTGCCCATGGCTGGGTCATGTCCAGCCTCTCAGCCACAGCATCCCCAAGTCCTTCTCAGGGCTGCTCTGGATCTGTTCATCCCCAGCCTGTGCTGGCACTGGGAGCTGCCCTGACCCAGGTGCAGCACCAGCACTTGGGCTTGTTACAGCTCATGAGATTCCCATGGGCCACGTCTGGAGCTTGTCCAGGTCCCTGTGGATGGAGTCCTGTCCCTCATGTGTGTCAGCTGCACCACCCAGCTTGGTGTCACCTGCAGATGTGCTGAGGGTGCACTCAATCCCTTCATCTGTGTCATTAATGGAGATATGAAACAACACTGGTCCCAGGATGGATTCCAAAAGCTTGACTTAAAATTTCACTTACATAAATTTTCACTCCTGATTAAAGACCTGAAGT
The DNA here is from genome assembly GCA_013397555.1 of Urocynchramus pylzowi. Taxonomy (NCBI): domain Eukaryota; kingdom Metazoa; phylum Chordata; class Aves; order Passeriformes; family Fringillidae; genus Urocynchramus; species Urocynchramus pylzowi. The sequence goes on from VZRH01003617.1 coordinate 529,366, forward strand.
AAGCAAGTATTGATTTTCTACACAGTTCTGCCTGGATGTATCCTTTGCATAGGACATCAGACCTTTGATAGGCCTGCCCATATGAAATGTGTTGCTTGTCCAGATACCAGCTTAAAAGTATTATAATTATCCATGGCACATCAGGACCATTGGCAGGAATGTTTCCAGACTGCTGACAAACAATGGCTTTGGTTGAGTTACATTAGAGAATTATGATCAGGGGATCACTCCACCAGGGGTTGATTCAATAAGCCCACCCCTGGCATTAATGACCAAGTCATTATATAGGGAAGTACAGGCAACCACATTTCTAGTTTTTTGATATTTATTTTGGTTGTAAACCAAATCTCTAATCAAAGCTGCAAAACACAGGCTAGACTTTCTAATGGCTTTCTGGGCAGCAGCTGATAACATCAGTGTTTCTGTAAATGTCTAGAGTGTGGCTTCCAGTGTTCTCATTCCTCACAGATGCTCAGATGTGGTTCTTACAGCTACAGCTTCTGCAAAAATGCTATGAAATAAACGGCATTTTTCATACATATTTCTGCTAGGACCCATCATTTCAGCTTGCTTAGCAAACAGTCTAGGGAATTGACCTTTGTGAATGCTTTGGATGCCTTTAATAGCATTCCAGAAGTGACAAAAACTGCTGTTATTGTAGCTATAATTTCTGTGGTGGTTTATCTTTGTTTCTTATATTAATGCATTTTCTTTACTAAAGAATGTGGTTGGTTGTTAAATGATTTTACAGTTGTCATAGATTTTTGATGGTATAGGCACATCATTTTTGATGATATTTGGCTTTTCTTTCCCAGTTTTTCTAGAAGGTTTTTAACATGCAAATAAGCACACAGACAAATAGATGTACTTTCCCCATGATATGGAAACTATAAAAGGATAAAAAATAATGTTGTATTGTTTTATAATGAAATATCAAGCATAGATAATGTGATGGATCAGCAAAAGGAATGCACAGTTTATCCCCTTAGAATCTGTCACACATTAAAGCTTTCACCGTAGTTTAGGAACAGAATCCAATGTCCCTGTCACATGGACATGAGGACAGCCAGTAATGAATAGACTTGTATTGGCTAGTAAAAACTAGAGTCACGCATTTTCAGAATGGGGATGGGAGACTACTGATAAAAAGGAGTCACATGACATACCTTTTATCAAGTTTATATTGTTATTTGTTTGGATATGGTGACTACAGTGTGGGAATGGAGAAAGAAAGTGGAAATGGACATTTAATTAATTCCTTTCCAAGGAGAAGACAACAACAATCTGCTTTAACTATGAGCTACCTCATTGAACAAGATTCTTGTCAAAGTTTGGATCAAGTAGCTAGATCTGTTTGTATTTTCCAGGCCCTCCCTTCTCCTGCTGTCTTAACACACAGACCATGTACTCTGTTTCTTTACAAACCAGGATGACTTCACACTCTCTCAGTCTGCTGAAGGAAATGTATGAAGAATATGTAAGAGTATGAAGTCTGCACAAAAAAAGAACTTAGAATCTGCTGGTATTTTAAAATAGTGAATAAAATGTGGTTATTTTTCAGTTATTACAGAAAAAAACCTCAAAAATATTGAACTTAATTTGTAATTTGAAACCTTAATAAATAAGTGAATACCTTATATATCCACATGTCCATGGGATTAGAAGAACCATTGTGAAGAAAATAAAGTAATCATGTTTCTGCTACTTTACATGGCTGCTTGCAAAATTTCATATATTGTACTTTTATAGCGAGTAAAAGGTGGACCTTGTCCTGGACAATTAGTAATTATTAAAGAAGGTGGGAAAAGGGTGCTAAAACAGAGTAGAGGATATAAACTTTATGACTCTAGAGAAAAAACCATGAACTATTTATTTGCAAAAGCAGGTACTTTTCAGATAAAGTTCTAAGATTTGTGAAGATAATACAAATAAAGAAGAACCAGTTTAGAAGAAAGGAAATGATAGAAGAAGAACAAAATACACTTACTTTTGCTTTTTGGATATTTTTTATTTTGATTTCTTCTAGTTGCTTTCTTTCCTTTGGAGGCTTATAGATGCTTGGAGGAACCTGTATTAAAAGACAAAAATCTCAAGAATATGGGATATAAAACATTCCAAGTGACACATTCTTGCAGGCAAAAAAAAGCTCATCCACTCTTACCGTAGAACAGCAGCAGTTAATTTTTTAAAATATTGATTATTTTCTATTAGTGCCACTCTAGAAGACAGGGACAGATTCCAATTAGTTGGAACTACAGAGCTTTTCAGTTCTGTTCAATATAACATAACCCCTGGTCAAAAGACCAGAAAGAAAAGACAATATTGGAACTAGTACAAGAAAGGCTAAAGCAATAATAAATCCTATAGGCACAATCAAAGGGAGAAAAATGTTTCCAGAATGGGAACAGTTCTGTTTGGCATTTCATAAACTCGACTTTCACAGCAAAAACAGCCAGATAAGGCAGCTGAATAAAGTTAAGCTGTGTGTAAAAAATTACCACCGTGTGTGGTAGTAGGAACAAGTTACAGACTCCAAAGAAGTTCGGGAAGAGAAATCTTTTGAAGCTTCATTGTAACTGAGGAGCTCTTTGAGCTGAAATGGTGGGACCCTGAGAAAGAAGCTGGAGAAAAGCAGCAGATGTCCCATCCCTCTGATCTTCCCAGATTTCAGTGTTTAAGCACTGCTGGGAAAAATACACTGGACAAAATGGGCCTTTGCTTTGGTTTACCATGGCTGTCCCAATGTCCTTGCAAGGGAACGCCACTGGAGGTGTGGATTAAATGTTTAATGTGGATTAAATGTACCTTTGGGTACATCAGAGGGTCCTTCCAGCATTAGTCAAAGATCTGGGAAAGCAACCACATGTCAGCTAAAATGACCAGGACATGACTGGCTGTCAGTTGGATCAGCAGGACACTAGGGACTTCAGGTTGATTTCTGTATTTGCTTGAGCAATAAATTTATCTCAGAGTAAGCTCTGAAAAAAGACTGGATGTCTCCTTGAGAGGAGTGGGTGAGAGAGTCTGACAGTTTACTGGACATCTGCCTAAATATTTATCTTGCTAAAAATGTGCTAGATCAATTAGAAGTTACAGAATTAATGCAAGGATTAATGGGGAAAATATATATTCTGTCTTGTACTGGAGGTCAGTTCAGGGAACATGGGAATCCCATCTAGCTTTACTGAACTATACAATGAACTACACTTTAAAAAAATCATGAATCTGATGGGCTTTACACTACCTTTTCTATGTGACATCTTTGTCTACAGGTAAAGCAAATGCACAAACAGAAGAAGCTAACAATTAAATGCACTGGTGAGAGACTGCTCAAGCATTTTTGTGAGCTTTTAAAGTGAAGTAGCAGTGAAAGTATTTCCCAGAAGTAGCTAAGAATTTTTATTATGCTTTTATGGATGGAGAAATGAAAGCTCAGAAGATTTGCAAAGGGTTCCACAGGCAGTGAGTATAAGTTTATTTCACTCTTCTTACTCATATGCTTTACCTGCAAACTGCACTCATCTGCCAGAGTAAGCTGAAAATCTCTCCTCAGAAACTGCTATGCTTATTCCAAGTAATTGAAGGAGGAGCCTTTTCCGTCAGCTGTTTCAAAAACATTCTTTGCCTTGAGATTTAGCCCATGGGGATGAGTACAAGCAGATAGACAGACAGACAATACAGCAATTACCCAAGAGGAAGAGTTGGAAGAGGATAAAAAGTCACTATAAATAAATTGTAAATTACAGCAACAGTGAGATCAAAAAAGGCCAAGCTGTACCTACTTAATCCAAATGTGAAAAAGGGGGGTGGGAATAAGAGACACCAACTTTGCTTCCCCTCCCCAGGCAGTGGTCAGCCTCACATAGCCTGTGTGACATCCCTAAACCAGAGGATTATTTAGGGAGTAGGTACCACAAGAAGTTTAAGGAAGAGAAAAAGGAATAATCACTTTGAACTATGGTGCTCATCACTCTTCTATTTTTTAAAGTTACTGTCATAAGATGGACAAGGGAAAGCTAATGCAGTGCTATTTTATTATGTGTTTTTATTTTTATAGATAAGATCACAAATATATTGGTGGGTCTGTTATTGATGGGTCTGTTATTTGCAAACAAAATCCTCTGTACTGGCTAAATGATTTTACCCATTTAATTATTTTAAACAATCAGCAACTTCACTCATGAAGCACAGCTGAAATAATAGAAAAAATGTCTAAAAAATACATTAAATTTGGCTGAATGGTGTTACAATAACATCCTAGTGCAGTCTTTTTTTTTAACATACAATTGGTTTATAGAAAATTTTAAAATAAAATAATTGCATAATCTTATCATTTTAGTATAGTGCTGATATTAAAATAATGGATTTTGTTACTCTAGGCCAAGATATCCAAGAAAGTTGAACGTGTCTAAATAATTTTGCATGTTATCAGTTTTATGCACCTGTCTCCATTTGTTTCCTCTGCACACCTCAAGGTAAAGCACTCACTTTTTCTTGTAGAATTGTATTTATGAATGTGTGCATGCGTATGGGCACTCTTGTGTCTGCATCCATGTGCATGTGTGCCAAGGCCAGTGGACACATGAATTTATAACCTTTAGACCAAATATTGGGACTGAATTGTTTTATTATTAAATCTCAAAATTAAAATGTTTTTCCTTTTAACTTAGTGACCCCCATTTTTGATGAACATTTATGATGATGAATGATTATCCTAAGCTTCTAGAGCTATGCTACCCCAAGGCCAGTAACTTTCCAAGGCCAGTGGGGAATCCCATCTCATTACAGGTCACTAGGACAACTGGCCTGCCCTCTGCAATAACCCAGAGCCCAGCCCTGCCCTGGGAAGGGAGCGTGTGCTGAGCACACAGGATGGCAGTGCCATCCCAGCTCCTGACCCAATGTATGTGACACATCTCATCTTACTTGGAAACAAATGCTTGTAATAAAATAATGCTAGAAAGCAATACCTGAAATAATAATCCTGTTAATCAGAATGAACTAATTGCAGCACAGGGATGCAATGACCTATTGCTCAAATTCCAGCTGCCTCCATATAGTTCTGTACAGCTGTTCCAAGGTGGAGCAGTAACTGTGGGCAGTGCTCACAATAGTCCCTGCTGATAAACCACGTGACAAGCTCTTTGACAGGTGCATGAGAACCATGAGTAAAAAATTGGTATCTCATAAAATGAACACTTTAGTGAGATAATGGATGAGAACATTTCTGCAGCAGATTATGGGATGTAATGTGGAAGAGCTTTATTTTTTTGTGTTCCTCTGAATTACAGACAGCCCTCCACATACAAGAGCCACCCTTTGGCTGGCTCTCACCTTACTGACCCTCTCCTGCCATGTCAGCTGTGTTTTCAGCCTCTGTTCATTTCAGGATGTGAATTGGTGATACTGGCAACAATCTGGCAAAGTAAAGTAAAGCTTAATTTGCTGTGAGAGGTACAGAAATTAATAGAAGATATGTCACTACTACACTAATGGCTTTAGATTCACACAAGCTTTAAATTTGCAAACCTGGCCAGAATGTAAACCAAATTTAGTATAATCCAAACAACACAAATGAACTTTCACTAAATGCATCTGCATTAAAGCAAATTTATTCTAAGAGGGGTTGCACAGCATGAAGTTCTAAAATGACAGAAATATGACTCATTCCTATACTGATTAAGTAGTTATTAAATGCAGTTTTTCAGAGCCTGGTATTAAGCTGTTTCAATGTAAAATCCCATTAACTGTATAACACACTACCATTAAATTGCTCTGCCATCCCAAGATGTAAATGGTTTCTAAGAGCATTCAACACATGTATTATTTAAAACCTGAAGTGCTAATACAAGGTGACAGATAATGCCCAAATCTATGATTTCTAAGCTCACTTCCCACTGCATTTAAATACAGTTGATTTTGCAGTCTTTATTAAGTTAGTCATAGTAACTTGATCCCAGATCCTGTTTGCTTTACCCCAGTGAGATAACATCAACTGTGGGTCTCTGATTTGTACCAGTGTAACTAAATCACAATCTGAGACAGTAAGTAAAATAACTTAGCATTTCAAAGACAAATCTAGTCTCATTTTTACATGAGCAATGAATTTAAACTGAAAGCTTTAATTTTAGAGATGCAACATTAAGACAAATAAAAATAAAATTCCAGCTTCAAGGAGGAGCTGCAAACCTAGAGTCCATCTCATTTCCAGTGAAACTGCTTCTCCATTTATTTTAATGAGAATTCATTTACAAAAGACCCCTAAATTTAGGTTATTAGCTCCCCTACCAAGATTTTGTGCACAAGCATACATGAAGTTTACTGTCTTTTAAAAAATAAACCAACTTACAGGTTGTCTTTTTGGCAGTACTGGCAGAGGTGCTGGTGTAGGTGGAGGAATGGCACGTGGCTTGGGTACAGTCAAATTAAATTCCTTTGGCTGAGTGACTCTCAAAGTCTTGACAGTGGTGGTACGATTACTTAATTTGTCTGTGAGCTTTTCAATCAGTTGCTGCACTTTTGGCTGCCACCTTCAAATAAATGCAGATTTTTCATTTTTATTTTGTTTTTCTTTTACATACAAACTTACAAATGGTAGATGAGGTTGGCATTGGTACAAGTTTTGTAATGCCTTCTGCCATTCAATTTTAATAAAACTGACCTATGAATCTGTACTCAGGATTTAGCTACACTTAGAGGTGTTATTTCACCTCTTGATCCATGCTATCCACCCAGATTACTAGTGGTGAAATAGCCATAGTTTTTATGGAATAAGCAACTATCTGGCCACTTAGTTTTGTGGCAAGACCAGATTAGGAGTCCGAAAAGCAGCTGTCATAGGCTAACTGCACCCTGAACATACTTAGATGAAGAGACTATGAACAGTGGTCTGAGTTTGCCACATGTGCCAAGACAGCACATGCAGACCAATCTTAAACCACAGGCAGTTCTAATAGAAAAAATAGAAAGATCCAAGGAGTTTGGTGAATTATCAAATGAACCCTCAGTGAGCCCTGGGGGAAGCCAAGAAGATTTTGATTTCTATAGCTTTGGCCTTGTATCAAGGTTCAGACTTCTAAGGATTGACAGGAAGATGCAGATTAAAGATAAAAAAGCACAAACAGGGTGTCACAGTTTAATTACAGTGACAGCTTCAAGCCAGTTATTCTTCCTCTATATATGTGATATCCTTATATATAACACATGCAATGGAGCTTCTCCAGAACTTAAAAAACAGATGACAATGAAAACTTAGAGTAAGTTGTTTATATGCCTGTTCCCTTAGGTAGTACTGTCATTACAGGGTGAGGCTTGCAAGTAACTTATGCAAGTAATGAAACTCCACTAAAATAAATAAGACTTTTTATATTAACCTCACTGATATTAGAAAGAGGAACACAAAAACACATTTAAAAGAATTTTAGCTACTGAACTGACTAAATTAATCACTGCATCCTCAGACCCCTGAAGGATGTTTCAAACCCAGTAACCAAATCTAGTCTTGAACATTCTTGTATAACTTACAATGCCACTTCCAGGCAAAACATGGGTTCATTACTCTGAGTGTAACTGACTGTGAAGGACAGCTCCAATAAACTTGGTGCTAATGAAACAAGCAGTGGCCTAAGCCTCAGCCTGCATGAATGTGTATGTGCAAGAACTGTGTGGGTATGGATGTATACCTCCATTTCTCTCTGTCTGTATTCTTATACTATTCTAAGCCTTTGTTATAACTAGAATCACTACAATGGAATATTTTGAGTCAAATTCTGACTTCAGATATATCCCTGTGGTTCCTGTAAAACTCAGTAGAATTCAGAGTAGTGCAAGCCAAATCTATGTTATATATTTGCTAAAGTGCTAATAAACTACACAGCGTGAAAGGTTTATTCTAGGGACTTTGATCTGAAAGAACCAGATGCAAAACTCCTTTTCAGCTGATATTGTTCGTAGCATGTTTTGTCTAACATTGTTTGCCATCATCTGGGTTAATCTATACTGCATTGAGAAGGATGTGTGACTGCAGCCACACTAGAGTAATTTATCTGCTCTGGGTAAAAATCAGTGTAAAAAGTGACCCAGTAGGCTGCAGAGCTAATATTTCTCCACATGAAAATGTTCCAGTTTGGCAAGGGTACAGTTGCTACCATATCACCACCTAACCAACGAGTTGATGCACCTCTGAGCATTTAAGCTGTTAAATGGTGCTGCAATTGTGTAAAGAAAAAATAACTTTAAAATACGTGCTTATATGCTTATCTGAGTTGCTCAGAAGGGATTTTATGACCATCAGTAGAAACATGCCCGTGCATAAAGCCAAAATCAAAGAAGTCAAACATTTTTTCAAATACCTAATGTCATACAGATGTTGAAGTGACTGATGAGGCATGACTCTAAGATAATTTGAACCTTCTATTTTACTTTTTTTCAGAGTCGATGTTTTATCTATTCAGGGGCATCAGGGGGCAAATGTACAACAGCTGTGAAAGGACTTTTCTGTGAGAGAACCTTGCTTCTGGGTAAGTAAAAGGGATTGTGTAGACAAGGAGGGTTCTGAGTGACTTCAATAGGAGAAACACTTCAACAGAAATGTGAGCTTTCAGGGGAAGCTTTCCCCAGCTTTTAAACTTTGACGTGGCCAGAGGCTACTTAAATACTACTTACCTCAGCAGTGGATCAATCCAGTTCTCTTTTACATACACTGAATCATAGAAGTGACTCCATTCATCTTTTATCCATGTGTTCAGATACAAGTCATTGAAGAAGAATCTAAGAAACTAACAATAAGTGGTTTCTTTTAAATATGAATGTTGGAGATATGGTGTATATAAGACTACAAAAAGATAGTTGCTTTTACTACAACACCACTGAAGAAATTGCTGGTATTTGACCTTGTAATTACAAACACAAATGCTTGGTATTTTTAGGTTCTCATTAGCTGGTGGACAATCCCATGTCTTTTAGCTCTATTTTGTGAAACACTAATAGATACTAAATTTTTTTTTGTGGCAAAACAAACAATAAACTACAGGCTATAACATAGAGATGTGTTTATTCATCTTTAATTTGCTTCAAACATTGTGAAACAATGGCTTTATTCAAAATTAATTACTACTGGAATACACTAATTTTAGTATAATTTTACAATAGAGTTTCAGAGTCTAATATACCTAAGGTGGACTTCTGATTATCTATAACTGGAAGATCTATGCAGGCCAGCAATATGTCAGGCCAGACACTGCCCCTGAACGACTTAAGTTCTTTTCAGCTCCCTGGGAACTGGGCAGAGAATTGCTGAAAACTATAGTAAATGCTATATAATGTGGCTTTTTCTTTTATTGAAATATAATTAATTGGCATATTCCCATTAAAAGAAAAGACTGAAACACTTGGCACATTTATGCATTGTAGGGGTCTACATGCTGGAGAAATATCAACTAACGTTTGAACTTTTGTTTGCCGCTCCAGTTCACCAGAAGGTCAAAAGACTTTCTTTAAATCTTGAAGTATTCAAATGGCCTTTTGAAACACTTGAAAAATGGCACTCAGATTCAGCCTGCATCATTTACAGCAATATAAATTCCAAACTTGAACCTTAGGCTCTTCCATTAAAATTATTGGAAATGAAAGTACAAGTATGACGCTGAAATAATCACAGTAAAAGCAAAAAGGTCCACTAAATTATTTTGACATTATGAGACATATTGGGAAGCAGTGCACTGTCACTTTGAGAAGTTTCAAATAGAGACTTGCAGAGCTTATTAGATTAGACTTGGCATCAGCCCCACCTTAAGTTGTTTTACAGAGCCATAGAGTTCTTAGTATCAAGTTTTTAGTTCTGCAGAACTACCAGGGAGCTTCTTAATTCAAAGAATTAAGTGGTGCCAGGCCCAAGGTGCCAGGCCCAAGGTGCCTCAGAACTTTGTGAATAATTCAGCTACAAACAACTCAGATTTGACTCAAGGTGTTTGCTGCAGATGTTCAACAGATCTAGAAAACCTTCTACTTGAAATCCATAGTCTTAATGTGACCATTTCCAAGGAATTAACCTTTAAATTTAGCCATATTTTAATCTGTTGTGCTTTTGGTAGTCAAAAGACTGATCAGCACTGCAGGACTAAATGAATATTACCCCCTTGGGTTTCCATTCTTGTCTAGAAACTACTGCTGCTCCCTAAATTTGCAGGTGTCAGCTTATCAACATACCATCCAAAGCTTTCATCCCTAAAAGCTTGATAATAAGCTAAGTGTTGAATTGTGAAGAAGTTGGGGTTTTTGATGCTTCCAGATTCCATGAAGTTTAATAAGCATATGGTGAGGGATGCATTTCATCCCATTGGTCTAGAAAGTCATTCATTGTCCTTACAGAGGATCTTCCACTCTAGCACATGCGTATTGGATTAAATTTGTCACCTAACACTTTTACTAATTTGTAGAAGTACTAATTTGTACTTCTGCAATGTGTAAATACAATGCCAAAAGTCTAGACTGAATTCATACCTTCAACCAGAACAGATGCAAGGTGTAGACACTATTTCTACCAGTGATTGTAACAAAATTGTACATCCAGTTATCCCAGCAGTGGGTGTCATTACAGTGAACATATCCCCTACCACAGCACTGATCTTATGGGAAACCCTGACTACACATGAAGTTTATAATAACCCAAGTGTGTATACAGGGATTATAATACAGTATTGATCAAAAGCTGATACAATTAAAATACGACAGACCCTGAGGCTTGAGCTGGTTTCAAATTTCTAGGTATTCAGAGAGCTCACAGAAATAGAAATACTTCAGGTGGTGACATGTAAATATTCAATTTTTTTTTTCACTAGCTTCCATTAAACTGAACTCCTCCCTCTCTGTGTCCTCTTCTACAGCCTAGTCCATCCTCAAAGGCTTCAGTCCATTACAGTGCCATGTGAAACTACACTTCTGAATTGTTGTTTCAGCTCTCACTGACTCTCTGTCATATTTGCTGTAACTATCTTTTACAAAGCAACTTGTCTAACTTTTCAAGGCAGATGAAACTATAATAAAGGCACACAGTGATTTCTAGCTGCTGTATTTAACAGCTGGCTGTTACAGCTTGAGGCTTCCTACAGCAGCACCAGTCCTGTACTGCTTACTAACATTTTCTCCTATATTAAAACAAATAGTTAATTATGTGATTGATAAATGCTATTATATACTCCTGAGGTACAGAGAATTGAGAGAATGGTTAACTGTGTAATCAGATATCAACACTGTGATGTATATTTTTGTACTGTTTTAGTCACAGTCTCCGGAGAAATGCTACATAAAGGATATGCCCCAATATGCATAACACTAGAGAATTCTTGGAACACAGCCCTGGAGTGGTCATTTAGGCACTACAGGGATTGCAAATGGCAATGTAGGATGACTGGACAGTATTTCTGACCTGAGTGTGCCTGAATCAAAGTCCACAATCTTAGCATGGATAATCCCTATCACAGATGGTGATAAGACAAAAGAAACTTTTCTGTTTTGTGAACTGAATTGATAGGAAAAATCCCTAATATTTCTGTTTTGTCTTTGGCCACATGTGACAGAGGTGAAAAACCCAATATCAGCAGTGATTGCTTTTACAGCAGCAGAATGAGGCTTCTCTCAGATTTCTGATTGGATGTTACCAGGCTCTGTCTCCTTAGCAAAGTCACTGGTAGTCATTTGGTAACAGCATTATTCTGCTTACTCCTCTGTCCTGAGCATTCCAAAACTTTCACTACTCAGACAACATGATAATGAAGAACCATTTCCCTTCTGGAAGTGATGGAATTACACCAGCAATGAATTGTACCCATGTTTATATTTTAATGTATACTCTGGCTGTAGTAACACAAGTGTGTGTAATTAAAGACTGTTTTGTAATGCCCTTTTACAGGAGGGCTGAATTAATACCTTACTTTTGAGAATTTGAACTTAATATTCCTAACAGACTTTTACACAGTGGGATCATACAGATTTCTAGAAAATGAATAAAAAATGGGAAATTTTCTCATCTGGTATTATCTTTACATCCATGTAGGCATTTGCAAAGCTGAAATGCTTACATTCACAATATAAGATTTTGACTCTTGAGTTAAGGAAGTAACTGCAGGAAACAGCATGTTCTGTTTCTCCATACAGATCAGCCCCTGCCTGAAAACATTATTGACTCAACTTGGACTGGTTTTACCCACGATCAGGCTGATCATGTCCTGCTATTTCTACCTCATCTTAAATTCTATTACAATGCCCAGTTCTTATGTAGTGATATTCCTTTGATTATCTCAGAAGTTCTGTAGAACTGCTTTTAGATGTAATCAGAACATGAAGCAGAAAAAACAGGTTCTTAACTGCTAGAAAGAAAACACTTTGTATTTTGTATTTTTTACAAGACAATTCAGAAATTACAAAGCTGTTTACTTCAACTTTTTATTTCAATAGTGTGTTTTCTCTAACACAAACCGTTAAATTTTAAAATAAATGTAGAAGAATAGCATGTAGAATAATAGAATACAAAAATCGATTTGAGCCAGCAATGCATGGGTGATTTCTTAAAAGGATAATCACACTAAAGTTACAAGAATGGGTTTTATCCTATGGTTCTGTAATTATATCACCATAAACATTTTTTTGCATGTATCCTTAATATTACAGAATGAGAGCTTGTGATTTGCTGTTCAAGCAGATGAACATGTGTAAGTGAGGTAGCATTGTTATTCTGCCTAAATGAAAATACTTGAGCATTCATCAAACATGTGACTTTGAGTTGAATGGATTCCATCATACAGGTCTTTAAGAGAAAGGTCTTAAATCTGCCATAGGTCGACATCATTCACCTGAAGACTATTCATTTGAGTGAGGTTTATGTGCATGATGAAAAAAATTCCACTCATCCTGTGATGTGCTAAATTTATTTTTTAATTGAAGTAAATCTGTCCTTTGTAAATATATGTGAATAATTTTTCAGTGTCTTAACTGAACTCAGACACAATAGCCATCAGGCAAAATCCAGAGGTCAGCATCCTGAAGGAGGATCCCGATTTTCTGATAACTTTTGTTGCTAAGGCTGCAGATCTGCCTTCTGCTCTTTTGTCTCTGTTGCTGGGGGGACAAAATGCTGCTTCTAAACCCTCTGCTGCAGGTGCATTAATTTAATCTAGCATCACTTTGGAGACAAAGAAACTGTTCTAATACAAGAAAAGGAAATCTAGGTACCATGGTGATGAGGATCTGGTAAGATTCTTAAGCAAACCAAGTCACACCTGCTACAATGATAGCAGGTGCACAACATTGGAATATGCAGCACTTCCCTATCAGAAAAGAGTTACTCCAGACAAGGAAGGAGGCATTATCTAAACCAGAACATCAGGGCACTGATGCTTAAGCCACATAAAGCTAGATGAATGGAATCAACAAGAGATAATTGGCATGATGTGGGAAAATTGTGTTGCTAGCTGAATGAGCTCAAGATGCAGCCAATCCAGTAGCTTGTGTCGAAGATGTTTACCAAAGAAGGGGCTGGAAGAGCATTTTAGACAGAGTGATTTGTCTGTCTACCAGATTATGGTAATTCTTCCAGCCACTCCTCTGTTCTTTCTAACTGTTAGTGAAATATATAATTTTTGTCTCTGAATGGAATTAATAATAAGCATTCCATAATAAGTCCATCTAAAACCAGACAACTTAACCTACTCTGTCCCTATTGCAAAGCAACTCTACTCATTAAAGAGACACTGGCATCCACATGAACATTCAAAGTAATCACTATAAGGATAAACCTTAGCCTTTTGAGTATTAATTATTAAAATTTGCCCATCTCTTTAATTCCATCTTTGTTATTCAAACAGCGTGTTTGGGCTACGCTTTGAAACATCTGGATAATCAAAGGTTACAGATGCTGTGTCACCAGTGATTTAATTTTTAGCCCATTTTCCTGAGAAAACAGGGCTTATGAGAAAGCACTGCTGCTCAATTTATTCCTCTGCTCTTCTGTACAACATAGCTTTTAAGATAATTAGCACTTTGATTTTGAAAGAGAAGCAGAAAATAATTATATTTATACAGGTACAATGAAAAATAGCAAATAGTGGAACAACCCCCAAATTCATTACTTCAGAAAAGGACTGGGAAGCAGAATTTTGTTGTCCCACTTTTTATTTGGGAGCAGTGGTTTGGTCAGTTGCATGTTTTACTGGGGCAATTAGTACATGCATAGCTCCCAGCCAGCCAGTGTTTTTTTGGGAAGGAGAAAAAGTGAAGCATGATAGGCTTGATAATGAAAGTACAGTGGATTGTTCAGGGGAAAGAAGAACACGAAACATCAGGAACTGCAACTTTCAATAGATTCATTGCATATGGAAAAAACAGCTCCTGTCTAAAGTCAAAGAAAGAATGTGAGCAGAGCCAAGAGTGAGTGTGCAGCTTAAAGGGACAATTGTGAATGACATAAACTGTAAATTATGTGATTATTTGACCTTCTCAGATTATATAAAATACATTTAAATTGATCTATGACTGAATATAAGAATCACCCTGTAAGTAAAGAAATTGAAGGGTTTTTTGGTAAAAAAATACTAATTTAATTTCTGAATTTAAAAGAAAATAACAGTAATTTCTCAATTTAATTTATTCTCAAAGTTGAGAAAAGTCATCTGATTAATCAAACACAATGAACAGATAATTATTTTTTAAAATGTTTTGTACCTGTTGCATTTTTGCAGTGTCCAAGGATTGCACAATTCTGCTGAAGTGCTGAAGACCAATCTCTTCTAGTTGAAAAGTAGCTAGGTAACAGATAACTATCAAAAGAGACATACATTTAAAATGCAGCAGGCAATTTTAATAAACCTATACTCTATACTCAACATATTCTGTGATTTAGACTGTTACCTTAATTTTAAAGTTTTGATAGTGACTTTTTCAACATGCTCTGGTTTTAATGTTTTCAGAGAGGATAACTCTTACTCTTCTGTTACAAATTCAGTTTATTATACATAACAACATTATAGGTAACAAAAAATTAAACATAAAATTTAATAGTTCTAGTTTTTACTTCGCTTTTTTTTCCAAGTGACCATATTGTAAATGACTAAAATGTTGTAACCTTTGTTTTTATTCTGAATTGGAATAAAATCAAGTTTTTAAATTGTGACATTTCAAACCTGAATCTTACCCCCTCTATGGCAAGTACACAGTTCAATGATCTTAGAGGTCTTTTCCAAGCTAAATGATTTATGATTCTATTCCATAATACAGGAAGAGGCACAGTCATTACTGTGAAATTTTAGTAGATCTGTAAAGTTGATGGGCTCCTGTATCAGCTTTCATTTGTCCCCACTCACTTTGATCAATCAGGCTTCACTTACAGTGCAGTGTTTTAGCTGCCACCAAACTGTAATGGTAAAATCAGGAAATTCTGGCCAATGTGCTGCAGCCAACTCAGGGTATCTTTAGGCTTCAATCTCATGTGCTTTAGTACAGCAACATATTTAATCAGTCTTAGCAGAATATACATTTATCTCCTACAAGCTTTATTAAATTCGAATCTGCTCACACATAGCAACAGCCTTTATAAGCAGCTTTGATCATTTAAGTGTCAATGCAGCTTGGCAAAGGGAATCACAAGCAGCTTAAAAAAATGTAAGCCAATGACCTTAGACTTTCAACTTGTTGATAAAGGAAAATTTTCTGTTCCTACTCTCTGCCTATGATTAATGGAAGCTTTTGAGTGGACCGGTCCTGACAATCCAATTATAGCATCACTCAGCTCAAAGATATAATTTATGTGCCCCAGACAATGAAAAACATGGCTCTGGAGAAATGGAGACAATGAAGCATTACCATTCAGAATAAACTCGATACACTCATAATTTCATCCTTGACAGTTTGGGCTCCCTTTTGTTTGTTGTTTGGTTTAGATTTCTGTACTTTTCCAGATTGTGACAGAAGTGACCAGAATTGTAATAAAAATTTAGTAGCTTTTAAAACTTTTAAAAATAAAATGTAGATACATTTATATAAGTTCCTTTGTATTTTCCAACCACTTTGAATGGTTTTAAATATACTCACAAAGATTCAGAATTTATCTTAGAGAACCAGTGACAGAAGTATTTGTGATTCCAACTTATTGATGGACTTAACCTCAGCATGTGTGTATTAAATAAATAGCATAAAACATTTTTAAAATTAATTTTTCATGTACTTCACAATACCTGAAATAACTTCGGGACTAGTAGCTACTCTAATTAACTGGGTAGATACTATCAGATATACATGTATCAGAACTGATTCTAATCAAGAATTTTATTTTCAATAAAATGAAAAGAATTGACCTCACTCCTGGAGATAGATTGTAGTATCTTAAGTTACTTATGTCATTGTGATGGTCAGTAATGAAGAAACCCACACGTTGATGGAGAGAATTGTGTCTGCATATTGTGAGATGTGCTGTGTTCCTCAGCACACAGAGCTTTGTTACACATTTTTGTATCTGAATGGCAGAGGTACTGGATTCCATAGAAGAGAATAAAGGGAAATCACTTAAGAACATTTTTTAAAGGGATGGTTAAACTTTTAAGATGCTTCTTCCAGCCACTGATGATATTTTCCAACTGCATCTTACCTTTCTTAGGTAAAATTCCAGTTAAAAACTGTAAGATTTCAGACTAAATAACAATTTCAGGTTTTGGACTTCATATTCATAAGGACATTAGAAAAGGTCCTGTATTTCACACTGCACTAGACACAATGACAGTGCTTCCAACGTAATATAATACCAAGACCTACACTAGTAAAATTATATTTTTTGAAATTTTGTGGTAAACACATTTGGTATTGTAAAGACAACTTACCTATATAGAGATTACGCTCAGAAATTGGGCAGTATCTCCCTTCCTGAACATAAAAGGCATTGACCACCACATCCAATATGGATTTATATTCTGTGCATCCTGCTAGTGTATCCAATACAAATTTTTCTTCTGTCACTTTAAGAGTCTATAAAGATAAAAATTTAATAATGATTAATGTATTCTGGAAAGAAAATAGTTGTGTACAAAAAGTACAATTATTTTGAAGTAACTGGAAATTGAACATTGAACAGCAGTGCCTTTGGTAGGGCTGCTGCCCTTCTAATGCTATCAAATAAGGGCAGTCCTAGCAAACGAATGGCCCTTGTTAAGTAAAATGTAACTTTCTCCAATGTTAAGTGTTCATTTTACCTGCTGACATAAGCTTTGAGTTAAATGACCTTCATGTGTGAATGCCAGCAGCTGATGCAAAGAAAATCTGAAGTCTCTGAGCTGTGAGCAATGATTAACTTAGTCAATAGTATGAGAAAGTTTCAGTAAGATTTTGTTTTCCCTCAGGAAGCCTCTTCTTTGTGGGTGAAGTCTGTGCTACTTAAGAAGACTAAACTGAGGGGAGAAGCTGGACAGAGATTATGGAAAAGATTCTTAACTGCTACTGAAACCCAGCTTTGGAGAACATGACTGCTTTAAGCTAAACCAGTGAGTGCCAGGATTCTTTTTAATGCAGACTGTTTCTTATCCAGCTAATGCTCCTGGTCACTTGTAATGTTCATGCAGTATCCCAAGAGAACAGGAGAGTGGGATAGTCCCTTCCTTCTGGATCCTACCCCACAAACCCTTTAAAAAGTCTGAATGCTCCTCAACTTTACAGAGAGTTTCAATCACAATAAATGACCTATGCAATACCTGCTACTATATGAGATAAACTTCTAGGATGAACCACCTTTAAACATTACAATAAATTCTGAGGCCCAGACTAGTCTGTTATTACATGAATTGAAAATGGCCAGCTGAGCTATGACAAAATGACAAACAATAGTGATCCTTTGATTTAAGGAGGTTAGCCAAGAAGCCAAGAAAAAAGGCTCAGTGCATCTTCTGCAAAGGTGTAGTCCACGTTTGATGTATGATCTCTCCAACTTCCCAGAGGTGTGGGAACAATGGAACTGCAATAATGTATCAGATGAGGTTCACCTTGCCTGGCAGGCTGTCTGCTACCCTCTTGATTGCTTTATTTCCCTAATGTGATTCATTTCTAGTTTATGGGAACTATTAGAGGCTTGTTGGATGGAACTCTGTGAATTTTCTGATGAGTGACACTATACAGGGCTTTGAGATCAAGCAAATATAAGGCAAAATTTTAAAATTACCATTCTAGTATTTAAACATTAAAAAAAAATATGCAGAAGAATTTAAAGTATATTTTCTCAGGTTGTCATTCAGAGCAAGCATAATTTTTTTTCATTACTCCTGTTCAAAACCCAGATTTCATTCCTTTTAATTGGCGTGTTGTCACCAGGAAAAATGAGGAAAGAGACTGAAATAATCTTAAAATATGAAAAAAAAAAAAAGGAAAGTATGGACTCCATCTTGCTAAGCAGTGAGGATTCTTGTGAGGCACACAGTTCATTCCAAATACACCTTTTATGGATGAAGATTTATGGAAGTTCTTTCACGAAATTAACAAAGAAAACCCATAAATCTAAGCCCTCAATAAATGATGAAATACATATATATACATACATACATATATACATACATATATATATATATATATATAATATTTGATATGAGGGCTCTAAGAATTTACTAAAAAAGGCAAAAGCAAACCTGAATAACTGAATGGCAAAGTCAGAGAGGATGTAGTTCCAGTGACAGCAGGATTGTGACATTTTTAATTCTAAAACAATTGCTCCCTTGAGCAAATGGTGTTATTTATAAAGAAAATGCAGAAAATAGTAGCTCTGTTAATAAACAGAAAGTCCATCATAAAACTGGTCAAGCCTGTTGGAAACAAGCCCAACAGAAACTCTCTCAACTATCTCTGCTAGAAAGTTAAAATTTCAGTTGTTTTCAAGATCTTTATTAGATTAGAATCTTTGCATTCATGTTCTGTGTAATTTGATACGTAATGCTATGGCAAACCTGTGCTTTTCGAATGTACTTTGCAGAGGTGGCCAAAAGTAGATAAACAGGTAACAACAGGACACCACTTGTGCCCAAATAATCTCCAATACAGTGGAGACTACAGCATAAAAATGCATTGACTGTCTACATTTAATCTACTTTTACTGCTCTGAGTTAACAACTCAGTCAGAAGTGTTAGGATGAGCACAGTTCTTACTCTTGCTTACACCTGGAGCAAGAATGTACATAACCACTACATGGCCTTGAGAAAAGCAACAGGGTGACAGAAAGTGCAGCCTGGGGACAGCTGTGCCCCACAACATCAGCACTGACTGGCAATTCTGGGGACCACAGGACAAAACGTTTTGTCATGAAACACAATCAGTTGAATCTGGCTTTCAGCCACAGAAGGTTCCAAATGTTCTGTTTCTACGTGTAAAAACTG
The DNA here is from genome assembly GCA_013397555.1 of Urocynchramus pylzowi. Taxonomy (NCBI): domain Eukaryota; kingdom Metazoa; phylum Chordata; class Aves; order Passeriformes; family Fringillidae; genus Urocynchramus; species Urocynchramus pylzowi. The sequence goes on from VZRH01003617.1 coordinate 548,758, forward strand.
AGACTAGTTGGGCAGCCTGCAGCTGTGTCACCTAAGGAAGTGATCTCATCACTACTCAACTAAACAAGACTGGGCAGGAGGAGTACTTGGATGGGAAATCCCAAAGGTGAGCCAGTTGTTGGTTAAGCCCTGCAGATAATCTAGTGAATCAAAACCTGAGCCAGTGCTTTAAACCAGTTAGGATACTCCCTCAATAGAAAGTGCATTGTGTCCTCTACAAATTTCACCCAGGATATTTACAGTTTATCTGTATATCTGAAATAATAATGGTTTTGGGAAAGTAATATGTTGGGTAGGTGTAATTTCTAGCACTAATTCCTAAATGCATTCTTTCTGTGGGGCTTTGTGCTGTGCTTTATGTCCGTGGGATGTATTTCAGAGAGGGTCAAGTGATCCTGAAATGGTACAGTATGACAGATTGTATGTTTGTAGCACCTTTTGTATGAGGTTTTCAAAACACTTCACAAGCATTAATTGTATTTAATGAGATTGCTTTTGGCTAAAATAATTTTGTACATGCAGGAACTATGGCATGGAGCAGGTAAGAGATTAGCCTCAAGCAACACACTAAGTCATTGGTGCCAAGAAGAATTAATAAACGCTAATTTGTTCTAATAAACGCTAATTTGAGCATTTATTCTGTCCATTAGAGCAACTTTTTACCTTTTTAGGTACACTTTAATCACATATTTTTCTGAAACAACTAGCAGTTAGCTAAGTTTGCAAGTATGTCTGAGCCCTTTAGCCTAAGGAAGGCCAGATAATTTACAGGTGAAAGTAACACATGCAGTGATCATCTTCTGTTCATTGAATATTAAAAATATCAAAAGATTTTGAACAAATATCTGATAGTATTCTCTCTATGGCATTGAAATCCAGCTTTGTTCTGATTACTAAGTGTTTAAGTTGTAAAAAACCTGATTCTGTATGAATTTATCCTGAGTGGTCCTGTGGAAAAAAAAAAAAAAAAAGTGAACCTTGTCTAATTATGTGCTGATTAATGTTAGCTCCCCCTTTTGGGAAAACCCTAATACCTGTAGCCTGCTTCTGTGGATGTATTTTTCCTGCTCTCTGACACAGCTGTAGCTGGGAATCAGTCAAGTTTCCTCAAGGAGAGAAGAGACTGGGTAAGAAGGGCTTTTAACACAAACAACATCCAGCATGTGTTAGTACAAGAAACAGCATGAATTAAATGGAGAAATATCTGCAAAAGGGAAGCTTTTCCACCGTGGGTGTATCATAATAAGGTTGGATACAGTGGGACCTGTGTGAAGGGGCCAGAGAGATCAGAAAAGGAGAGAAAGAAAAGCTCTTCTCTCTGGAGTGAAAAAAGGGAATAAGTATCAGCCATGCTCTGTTTGAGACTTCTGAGGCTAAGGATATAATTTAGGTGAAACAAATATTTTAGAAAGAAGATAATATTTGATGAAAAGATAAAATAGCTTTCACCTCCTGAGAGAACTGTGCAATAGTATGTAGTGAACTCGTCTTCTTCTAGGAAGAACGTGCACATTTTGCAGATACAGTCTGATTAGTTTAGAGTGCTTCAGTTATCAGTGCTAGTCCTCTCCAAGGGTCTAATCAAAATGCTGTAAAAATGAAAGAAAATATTCCTACTGACGTCACCAGGGCTTGAATCAGTCACCAGAACCCAGTCTTCTTTCTCTCTGAAGTCCGTGGGAAAAAACCCCTGGGATCTTTAGATTTAAGTAGGAAAATATCCTGCTTCTACTATTCACCATCCATGTTGCAGTCACAAGCTACTTTTCACCTAGAGCAGACAATGCTGACCAATGCTGTATTGAGAGGTACAGTAAACGTTATTTTCCCTTGTACTTAATATTAAATCCCAGAATGCTGCAGAAAACTCAGATTCCATCATTTCCTTAGAAAGATCCTAATCTGCATTTATGTCAGTAACTAAAAATACAAATTAGACTTCTATAATTTAGTAGGATTTTTTATTGCACCAAATCTATCATTCTTGCATTACATTGTCTTCATATTTAAATCTATGACTTATGACATTTGAGGATTTTACTCCCAATTGAGTAAAATCAGTTGAGTGGGCATGTGTGAGACACAGCTGAACCAGCACAAACGAGAACGATGGAGAGTTGTGCCAAATCACACCATGTTCTTGTGAAATGGGAAGCTCATAAACATGTCTTGCTATCAGCATGAGGGGGATAAAGGAGCAGAACAGTGAATTTGGGGTGGCAGCTCTGGTTTTACAGAAATAAGCTCTTCTATAGCTGGAATGTATTTAGGAAGGTCAATATGATGGGTCTGATCCTGCAACTCTGATTGAAGCAGATAATTCCACTGAAAATGAAGTGAGTTATGTGCATAGAGAAAGGCAGAGACATTGCATGGCAACTTCTGTGTTAAAATCTGTCTCTTGTAATCATAGCCAGAGCTCTATTCTGACAGTCACAAGGAAGAACAATACCTGGGATGCTTCAGTTAGGTACAAAATTTAATCTTTTTTCAAAATGAACAGATGCAGTCCATTCCTATAAAAGGTCTGATGAAATGATATCCCTCTGTACAACACTGGATGAAAGAACACCTTTGTATATGGATCATTTTTGAAAGATTTAAGTGAAGAATACTTAATAAAAAGAAGGGGGTTTAGTACACAGGAATGAAAATACTATCTGGACGGCATCAGTCTGATAAAAGGAGCATTAAAAAGCATTTAGGAAGATAAACAAGGAGAAGTAATCTGGCCATTCAAATGAAGAACAACAGGAACAGATGTAAATTTGAATGTGAATATATAATAATTTAAAGATCTGAGACAGACTTAGGAATTATTTTAAGTTAATGTGTTATTCGGGATAATTCAAACTGAATTCTGTTTTAATAGCAACAAGGTCACAATACTGAAGTAAAAGCATTTAACTGGACTTATTTGGTTTTGGGAGGTTTGAGGGAATGTTCTTTGTGATTGAAGGTGAGGGTTTGTTTGTTGCAATTAGGAATCATCCATCATATTGCTAATGAATCTGTGGTTTTATTGAAAATATTTGCAGTGAAAAACAAGTCCAATATTATGTAATAAACATTGTAAATTACAGTACAATAAATATGAAGACTGTAAATAACTAAATTACAACTCAAAGTTCCTGGAAAAACATAAAGTCTGATCACTCACTGAGAACAATAAACAGAAATTCTTTTTATGACATAAAGTTTACATGTAGCAGAAATAAAATATATGGAGTTTAACCCCTCTAGACAGATTTTGATCATAACATTCTAATTAGAGGAAACTGTGTTATTAATCTCCCATTATTTAATAATTAAAAATCCTTCCATATTTTATCTCTTTTTCTCTAAAACAAAAGGCTAATAATCAGTGAGTTTTTCTAACTCCACTTTTATACAGAAGCCTGAACTAGGAGATGGAAGATAGAAACTGAGATTTGGACGTGTTGTAGAGATCATGTTCTCTCTTGACACTTTGGTTTTAAACACTGACAGCTCCCTGGCACTCAGCAATTTGTTGATGCATTTCCATCACACCAAAAGAACATTCTATCTTTATACATACAGTGGTAGAGACAGACCTGAACTACTGTCCCAGTAATAGTTTACCTTTCTTTAACCTCACTTTTTTTTTTGGCACTAATTTTCTGATTTCCTATTTGTATACTGAAACACCAAGTTCACTCATTGCAAAGTGCAATGGGTGAAAAATGTATCCCAGTGGTTATTTGATGTGGTATCTTCTTGATCTACCTCAATTACAAAAATGCAGGGAAAGATGGGTGCTTTCTTCAAGCAGCACACAGGGATTAGGTGTGCAACCACTGCTGCTGTAAATAGGCTGTGTAAAGCTAAATCCCACATACAGCTAGGAAAAAAACCTCTGGAGAGCAGAATCTAATGCCATCATTTCCTACAAATAAACTACTTGTCTCATGTACACCAAGGTACGTACAGGGTAATGCTGCTAACTTTGGGCAGCCCCTCTGGAATATACTTGGAAGCAGACTGTACAGCCAAATGTTTTCCCAAGGGATTTCTGTCTCAAAGCTTGAAATAAGATTTCCTACACTGAGAGAATATGCTCAGGTGGAACAGACATCTGAATAAAATTATAAAGATGCATTAAGAAGTTAAAATACTAATAATCAAGAGGTTGATTCTGCTTCTGCTGAAGTTAATGGATAACCTCCCATGTTATTTGAGAGGAACAAGTTGAGAGCAGCTCACATGGCCTCATATATGTAACTGATTTTTGACAGGAAGTTATCAATTTTTCAGGTTTTTACCTAACTTTTTAGAAATATTAAGTCGTTTCAACCAAATACAGGGAAACAACTGGGGATGTATTTTCAAAGTGGCACACAGGGGTCAGCAGTGCCTTACAAATTTTGGCCTTTTGGTTTTCTTATGAAAATCCATGCACATTTTGCCAAGTTAAAAATAGCCATTTGCATGTGTTTTGTGTGAATTTAAACTGTAGCAGTGAAGTCCCCTGAAGATTCTGTGTGCCCTTACCATGCTTAGCCCAGGGCAAGCAGAGCTTTCACTACAATACAGGGTGAGCCTGGGACAAGCTATGCTGGCTCAGTCTGGGAGCTCAAACTGATAGAAGAGATCCTGTCTCACCTATCTTCTCTGTGGCATCTGCCTCTTGTGGGCTTCAGTTTGAAATAAAAGAGAGAGAGAGATTTCTTATTTGATCGAGGTACTGTAGAGATTGGAACTGAATGTGCAAGACCTTTGAGGTGAGCAGAGCAACACCAAAGAGCTGAGCAGGACTTGCTGCACAGGGACAATAGTACTGGAATCAACCACTTGAAGAGATGGAACTGGGACAGATTAGATAAAAAGACCTGGGCAAGTAAACATGAGGACAAGAGAAAGGACCTCCTGTCCTTTCTCAGAAAAAGGACAGAGCATAGAACAGAACTCAATTTTATCCTTCTCTGCCATCCACTCAATATTTGGCCAGCAGAGTACTCCAAACCTCTACAGAACAGCCATTGTGACTGTCAAAATATAAACATTTCTATACAGTTTTTATGAAATACTAAATAGACTATTTCACATAATCATGTATTTTGACTTTTGTTTTAATTATTTGCGTTACCTTATGTGCATCTAGAAATTAAAATCTTGCCGAAGATTGACTATGCTCTGAACTGTTGTCACCTTTGCAGCAGCAGAGCAAAACCAAAAGAAACCTGTTGGTTTTTGATCAGAATATTCAACAATGACTGATTGTATACTTAGTAAAAGACACAATATGGAAATCTACGAATTCCTTCTTACTATCGTTTGCAAAGCAAGTATATTTTCAACCTGATGGCTTCAACCCAATTTATTTCTTGCCTCTTTCTTTTTTTAATACATTCACATTGTAAAGTCCTTCATTTTAAAATATAATTGTTTGCCCACTTTCACTTCTTTTCCTGTGCCTCACTTCACCAGGAATTTTTATTGCTTTAATTTGCAAGGATTCCCACAAGAATGGTCTCACGCTGTAGGTAAATGGTTGACAGGGATATTTGGATCAAGACAGATTGTGCCTTCCAGAGTCCCTCCTGTAGCACTGCATCCAACTTCCTTTTATAACTTATTCCCATTTATCATGTACACAAATAAGAACCCTAAACTTCAGTCTAGGATGCTGACCTCTGTCTGTGACATTTCCTTCTTGTTGTTGTCAGTTTAATTTCAACAGTGCAAAGACAAAGCTTCAGCACTCTCATGCACTTCTTTCCTCAGTTATTGGCTCTATTGACACCCTGCCTGTCAGTTAAAGCCATAACTCCAGAGGTCATTTTTCATGCAGATTACTCCCCAGGATATCATCACCAGTTTATGTGCACATCTTCTTCACTCTTTTTCAACAGTACATTTCAAATAGTATTTTCCTATCACTTCCTAGCTAAAAATCTAAGGTAGTGTCTCAGAATTTTCTATTTTATTGAAATAAGTGTCTCTCCAATGGGTTTAACTAACCCCATCTTAGTAAAGCAACCATCTGGAATGCTACTGTTAAGTTCATCCTGCTAGTCCATTGATTTGACCCACTTACTCCACCTACCATCTCACAGTTGATTCTAGCACATAAAACTAAAGCTGCCTGTCAAGATGCTTCACAACTCAGTTCCATTCTGTATTTCATTTCTTACTCTTTACTGATTTTACCATTGCTGATGAGCCAAGGATGCCCATCTCTTAATTTCCTTTATTAGATTTCCAAAGGAGTAATTTTGTTTAATTTCAATCAGTTCCTACATATACTTATATTGGTCTTAAAATCTACTTTATTCTGACAAAGGTTTTGCTCTGCAAAACGTTCTTGGCTCCTGGCAGTTCAGGTGACAATGTGTGGCTGTCAGAGGTACTTATTTTGAGAATCTGGCACTTGACAAGACTGGCATCACAGTGGCTCCTGCAACCCCTGCCAGTGGGGTGCAGAACTCCTTGAACATGTTCTGGAATGAGTTATGTGTACTGTGTTTTTATTTTGAGGGAAATAATCTAACCCAAAATTCATTGTTGGCTTCATCAGGAGCATCCCCAGACAGGTGAACAATAGGTTAAGGAAGATATTTTATGGAGGCCATCAACAAGTTATCAAAGAACTAAACAAGACACCTCAGATATCACATTAGAAGACATAAAGATTCTAAACCATCCAAATACAATAAAGATATACATCACAAATGAAACCTACAGTGTTAACATCTGAATGCACTTTAAGGGGATGGAAAACTATTAAAAGAGTTTAAAAGAACAGAAGATTTGTAGAGAAATCAAGTGTGATACACACTGCACACCTAAGTCAGCAAATAAATAAATAAATATAGAGCTGTGTCTTGTAATTACTTAGATTAGGTCTCTTGGAATCTGACTCTCCTGATTTTTCCTGGTCAGTAGACAACATGAGCTTTGCTATTTGTTATGCTGCTGGCATGAGACAAACAGGTATGAATCTAGTCTGTGATTTAGAGCCAGGCTGTTAATAAGGATACAAACTGAAGGAAGTTTCTGCATAGATTAGTTAATATTGGCTAATTGGTAAGTTACCAAGCCTGAAAATCATGTGCACAAAAATGCTACAATATTTTTAGGCTCATCTACCTCTTATGAAACAGAAAAGAAAGAATTAAGAGAATTTTTCATGATGAATTTTAATCACCCATTTGGTACTGAAACAAAGCTGAATTTTATATAAACATAGGTCTTACTTTTTACCTTCTTGATAAATTCTACATGACCTGAAATTAGCCCAGAGAAAGATTTTGGCCTTACCTTTGGCCTCAGCTATCCCCCTGTCCTTCCCCTTCTGAAAGGGTTTATTATGAAACTTCAGATTAATATTTTTCTAATGTAGTTAGTGCTTCTTTTGTCTTTGTATCACCTTTCCTGGGCTGAGAACAATGATCTGAAGGCTCATTTTTATAAGTATTTATTTTGGCAGCAGTGGTAACTGAATTTACCTGCTCTCTGCCCAGTGAAAAATGATTATTTTGAAACTGGATCAGTTCCCTGATGTAATTCAGAATATTAATCACAGAGAGTTATGCCAGTACTACAAGGCAGGAGGGCAGGGTCAGAAAAAAGGGGCCTGAGTGGCAACTGTTGGAGAAGGCAAGCACCCAAGGAATGTGTGCGAAGCCACTGCTCAGCCCCTGGCTTTCCATGGTTTTATATTCTTTTAGTCATTTGCATTTATGCAAAATCAATGCAAAAGACTATCTGACTGGAATAGCAGTGGTTTATACCTTATTGTCAGAAGGGGAAATGAGCACTGGAGCCCCATGGCAGTGGGGAATCTGGGCTCCAACAATGCCATTTGATAACACATGGCACACACAGACAATAGCAGTGTGTGCTAAACAATATTACTGTCTTCCCTTAGTGGTTTGCTAAAGCTGATTCACTCCACTGGCTGCCTCAGCACAAGTCAGGGTGACACTGAGGACAAAGAGATGGGAAGAGGTGACACACTATGGTCATGAAGGGATGGGTGCTGCTTCAGCCAGAACAGATACAAATGGGAAAATCGTGGTCTGGTTACTTGCAGTATTAAATTAGAATCTGCTAGCTGATTTATTGTCACTGTCCTTCTATCCCACTGTTCTGGTGGTCACTTATGCCCTCAAAGCAAGAATACCTGATCCTGTGACTAAGCTTCTGAACTGCATTTGTATATACAAATGGGTGGTGCTGTCAGAAACTTCTACTTGGAAGGAAGACAATAATAAGAATCTTCAAAACAGCTTAGTAAGAAGTGGAACAGAAGTTTTCCCTATGACTATCTCATCAATTTTAGAAGGTTGTTGCTGTTTTTTTTTCCCCTTCCTCTTGTTGCTATCCAAGCAGTTTTTCAACCCCTCTGATCTTTACTACCTTGTTTTCTGGTGATAACCATAAGAAATTTGGACTTTACTCATGAACGAAAAATGTCACTGTAAGGGAAATCAATGAAAGTTACAACAACAGGTTAGAAAACAGATACCTTTGCATTTAAAATCACACAGTAACAAAGTAAACTGTGTAAGATCAACCAAAACTTAATATACCTGCAACATCACAGCTGATTCATTCAAGAAATCCTCAACGCTCTGATTTTCAGGGTTAAACTTGTTAAGCTGTTGCACTATTAGTGCAATAAGTTCTCTATGGCTGACCATCTTCACCATGGAGAATCCTATAAATACAGAAAATCATTATTTTTTCATGCCTCCTTCAGTTGTGGCAAAATGCATGGTGATAGGCTCATACAGAAGTTACACTGCAGTAATGTAGAAGAGAACATTTAGGTCAAGCTTTCAAAATCACAGTTACTCAGAACAGCTGACAGGAGAAATGAAAATACAGTACAAACAGAGAAAATAGACAACAAAATTACACATTGTAAATATCTCAAAATACCTTAAGGATAAATGCTACTGCACCAGGTTATTTGACAAAACATAATTAAAGATAATACAGAAAAAAGCCTGGATTTTAGCCTGTGTGCCTACAGGTCCTACTTAACACACTGCTATTCCCAGTGAGACGCATCAGAAAGCAAAATTTTAGTCTTAAATTTCATCACATGTTGCTGTAAACAGCCTGTTTCTCAAAAGCAACAAAAGAACAGGAACAGAGAGGAATTATAAGGAAGCAATGACTGTTGGTCAGCAGGCTGGGCCTTGATCACAGCATTTCAGTGGTCTGGGCCACTGCCAAGGCTTCTGAAGGCACAGCAGTTCAGTATTTATGTTTGATGCTTTGCTTGTGAAATGACTGGATTTTGTCTATCTCAAATGAAGCCTTACCCATATGTCTGAGAATGTGTAGGACTTGTTACCTCGATTTTAATGTTCAGATGACAAGAACTATAATGCATTTGTTCCTACACACACAGGTTGTTGTGTATGAAAGACCAATGACAGCAATTATCAGGCCTGAAAGTCATTAATCTGGTTTAGCAATGGGAAAAAATGAGAACCAAAGTAACTTTCCATGGTGAAAATAAAAATGTAATTTTGAAAATAATTCTTGTATTTTATATATCATCATATTTTGATGTCAGAAATGAATGCCTGATCCAGATGATTCATTCCCACTGTGGTAAACATAGTTCATTTCTTGCCTTTAAATATTATGATAACATTTCCAGACACAGTGGTATTGTACTCTGCCTTTCAGCACCATCTTACTCAATAATTGCCTAAATAGCACTTTTCATTACAAATCTCAAAGAACTGAAAAAAAGAGTTTGTCTGTGATTATGTTCAATGTAGCTGTTTAGGTACCTGTTATGATCAAGACAAAATGTCAAAAAAAAAAAAATCCAGCAAAACAGGGTTGGATCATGAGAAGGGATGGAAAATACAGAAAGAGGCACAACTGTGCAAGGGAATCACTGTTACTCCACTCCTCTGAGAATCATTTGTTTCTCAGGTAAGAGCCTGCCAAGGTTCTTACACTCACAAGGGATTTTGGATAAGCGAGGGAGAAATATCTCTGTACTTCAGGCTGAATCATAATTCAGGCTCCAACAGCTCTGCCAGTAACAAATGCTTTTTCTTCTGGCATACCAGTAAGAAATTTGAGCTCTCATGCTCTGATATCCAAGCCTCCCCCCAAATAACAATCATTAGACCCCAAAACTGGAATGTGAAAACTAAGATGTGTAGCAATGCCTTCAGATCTGTGAACAAAATAGAAAGGACCCCACTTCTAATTAAAGAAGCTGCTATTATTATTGTCAATGTTTTAAAACATACACATAAGGAATAAAATGCTTTTGGTATGATATGAACCCTTATTTCCACACAATCAATTAGAAAATGACTCCAATTATTACGTATAAAAAATTATATAAATTTATACTGTGTATGAAATGGCAGAAATGTTCTTCCACTATCAGCTGTAGCTTTCAGTTAAAGGAGGTGAGAACCTGACTTAACCTTATTTTATATTGGATCTTGGAGATATTTTGAAAGCAATTACGTAGGATAAGAGTGGCCACAATTGTAGGAAATGGTTTCAATGACCTGAAAGGTTCTTTCAGGTTTTACATCTGCTCCTGTGTTCCTGGCCTAGAAAGACTGTGATTGCATTTCCTCTAATGAGAGCTGTCCTTCTTAAAAAGAGCTGAACTAAGCCTCCCTGCAAATTCAGACAGATCAGATGGAAAATGTTCACTTTGACGATCTTAATTTTAATTTTCATGTATTTCAATGTTTTGCATACCTACTACAAGTGTTTTCCTTAACGTGACATGGAATTTTTTATCTTTTATCTTTAGAATAAGATAATAATTTATCTGTAGAACTTTACAATTAAATACTTATTGTACAAAACCTTCTGAAAATAAGCTGTACTATGGTTATGAGCTGGGTTAGCAGATGGACACCAAGGCTGGCTATTTGCCCAAAATTTCTGGGAGCAAAGCCCAGCAACCCTGTCCACAGTGTAACACAGGCCCCCTTGATGTCTTCTATTGTACTTTTAAACACCTAATAAATATAAACACCGAAAGAGAGCAGCTTTGGATTAGATATTGGGGAGGAATTCTTCCCTGTGAGGGTGGCACTGGCACAGGCTGCCCAGGGATTTGTGGCTGCCCCATCCCTGGCAGTGTTCAAGGCCAGGCTGGATGGGGCTTAAAGCAACCTGGGATAGTGGAAATTGTCCCTGCCCATGGCAGGGGCGTTGGGAACGGCTGAACTTGAAGGTTCCTTCCTACCCAAACCATTCTGTGCGTCTGCGATTGTATGAAAATAAAGGAACGAAGGAGCCACGAGCCTGCCCATGGCACCCACCACTCGCACGTGTCGGGAATTGCACCCGGCTCTTTCCGGAGGTGTCACCTACGGTCACAGCTGCCTTGCACCGCCGCTGCCGCTCCCGCTCCCGGCTGTCCCCGCCGCTCCCGCTCCCGTCCCCGGCCGTTCCCGGCGCTCCCCGTCCCGTTCCCGGCCGTGTCCCGCCGCGGTCCCTCCAGGCTCAGGGACCCCGCGCGCGTCGTTGCCAAGGAGCGCGAGGGCTGCTGGGAGCTGTAGTCCTGCTGCGAGCCGCCGCAGTGTTGCGAAACGGCGCGACCGGGCACCCGGAACTACACGAGCGGGAAAACAAGATGGCGGCGGTTGTTTGCTGCCGTTGCCAAGGAACTAGTGCCTCGCCCCCCCGGTGTTTCCGCTCACGGGCGGCCAGCGGCCGGTGCCGCGCCGGTTGCCGGGGCACGGGCAGCGCTGGCGGGTGCCGGTAGAGC
>VZRH01003617.1:565254-588134 GCA_013397555.1 Urocynchramus pylzowi
GTGAATGTTGAACACCAAAATCTTCACCAAGAGTAATCTTTCTCAGCAGCCTTGTCAGAGTTGCTTAGTGGCAGACCTGACTCCAAAAAGTAAAAGATGGGAAATACAATAGGAAATAGTTGATTTGATTTTTTTAATGGTATGAGAAGAAACATGTTTGCAGGATTTTTTGTAGGAAAATATTGTAAGTAGTGAAAAAGGGATTTTAAATATGAATAGAAGTTCGTTAGAAGAATGGAAGGTAGTAAAAAAGTACATGGTTAACTGTGCTTAACATAATGCAAAAAGCATTTTTAAAATTGGGTCAGTAGAATGAGATGCAAGAAGAGAGAGAATTATTTTGAGCAGCATTTAAATGGATGAAAATGGTCAGAAATAAAAAAGGACAAAGCTGCTGGCATTGCCAAACAACTATTAATACTAGTTTTGAGGGAGTGAATGAAAAAGAAGGATGATTGGCCAGTGATAGATGGAAAGCAGCTAGCATCTTTTTTTAGCTATGATTTCTAAATCTTAAAAGCAAAAGGTTTGCTGTTCACAGAAGAGAATTAGAGGAAGTTTATTCTTGGGAAAAATGTCTTACAATGAACAGTGAAAGAACAGGTAAATGCTATTTATAACTTACTTTTGTTTGACTGGTGCCATACAGTATTCAAAACCTTTGGGCACAGCAGTTTGGGAACAAAATTTATTATTTAGTGTAATATTTATATTAGCAACTAATGACTTTCCAAGACAGAAGATTGAGGAGTTTTTCTTACTTGAGAAAACAGATGTTATTGGCTTTTTGAAAAGTCACTATTGTAATGATCAGCTCTTTGATCTCACTTATCTGTGTAATTATTCTTGTTGCCCCTCTCTGATCAGAGTCTGCAGCTATTTAACTACATTAATCAGTGTTATTGATAACAATCCTGAGGAATGCAACTTATAAATCATCATGTATTATTCAGAGTTTTGCATATTGAATTGCTTCATTTTAGAAGCACCATCTAGTGGTTTGAACACAAGCGTGGGAGCTAATAATTCTTTGCTGATGTATTGTAGCACTGCAGCTAAATCAAGACAATTACTTGCAGTCATATTGTTTCTTTGCCTTGGTTTACCTGTAGCTGAAAAAGGGAAGGAGGCCACTATTGCAATTGTCTAAGATAATTGCTTGTTTGTTTTTAATTATTCTGATGTGAAATGTATTTGTACCTTGTGAAATCAAAAAATTACATTTTGATGTGGATCGCTGTGAGCAAAATCATAATATATCAGATCCAAGGTCCATCTAGCCTGGAGTGATGTCTGGTGGTTGTCTCTTCCTCTGTCCTGCAGCAGATGCCTAGGGACAAAGAAGAGACAAATGGGAACTGCCATTTCCTCTGGGCTTTTTTAAAAAATTTGGTAGTCTGCAGCATAGGAGTTTGTTGAACTACAGATTGTGCTCTTATAATTCAACAGCTCATGAAGTTGTTTCTTTTAAATGACTAATAATTTTTCAATTCATTAATGTTTCTGGTCTCCATAATGACTGCTGGCTTCTCAGTGCTTAAAGCTGAGTTTGATTCCTGTGGAGTAAACATTTTCTTTTGAAGCTTTTTCAAGCAGCCATTGGTGTTGCCTAATGTGTCCATTGTCCTGCAGACTCATCTTCTGGTGTTTGGAAACCTGATTTGGATGTTTAGATTCTGTTGTTCTCCTCCCACAATGTGATGGTACTTAACAGAATTTAGAAAAAAAATACTCCTTAAAAATCATAATGAATTTGTCCTAGGTTATTTTAGAGGAATGACAAAAAAACTCCCACTAAGAATATCCTCAGCACTGGACCTCAGTAGAACATTTTTTTACTGAAGCAACTGAAAAATAAACAATGCAAATGCTGTTGATGTGCTGCGTTTAACTGCTTTTATAGTTATGATGATCTACTTTCCTGGCAGTTGTGCTGGCAACATTGACTTGAATTAATTCAGTAAAACTATTTTTAAATAATGGTGTTAAAAATAAATTAATTGAAGGCTGTCTGTGTTTATTTGGCTCACATTTGAAGACTGACCCACCTTCATAGTGCATGTGAAAAAGCAAGTTTCTCCAGCTTGGTTGTTTTACTGGAGGATGATGCTAAATTTGAGTCTGTCTTACCTGTTCTCAGCCGAGTCTTTGTTTTCATCTTGAACATACTCATTATTCCAACTATTCATTGTATCTCAAATGCCAGGCTGGGCTCACTGCTGTAATGGCCATGTGTCCCCTGCTTGCATTCAGCAAGTGAGCTGCTGCTTTCCATGCTAGCTGAGGCTCTTGAATGCTATAAACTCGAGCTGCCCCTAAGTCAGCTAAAGTAAAAGCACTTAGCCTGGCTCTGGTGGGCAGCTCAGTGTAATAGGATATGGTTTTCCTTCAAGGCAGTGTCAGCTGCCTGCTTCTTGAAAACAGGTGAGTGACAGAAGTTGTAATGCATTTTCTAGAAGTCTAGATTTAGGGTGGAGTAAAGAATGAGGTTTTTTTGGGAGATAGACTGTTTGGACAACTTAAATACAAAGCATTCCTAGCTCAGTATACCTTGCTGGTGTAACTTCTGACTGTAAGGTCTTGCTTTTATTTATTTATTTTGATGGTGAGGGTCAGACTTACAACATCCTGTTTGTCTGTTCTACCCTGCAGCCTGTAGGGTTTTCCTGCTGTCACTCCAGTAGTCAGTGGCTTTTTTGCATTACTATTTAGGCCTCTAGCCTGACAATTCCTGTTGACCTTCCTGATCCCATAGATGGTGGTTCTTCCTCTGGTCCCTCTACATTCACCAGCCTCTCCTCCATTGCTGTTACTGCTTTTGATACTGTTTAGGAATAAGATGCCCTGAAAAGCTGATAAACAGGAGCTGAGTTGTGCCTCTGCTTCACTTAGTCTTGGTAGGCCATAAGCTTGTTTTTCTTCTCTTGTAGGGTCTTTGTTCATACTTGATAGTCATTCAGAACGAATAATGTAAGAGCAGGCATCACATCAGTGCTGGGTGCACCATTCTGGGTGAATGAATGAAAGGGGAGCAAATGGGGGAAAAGAAACTGAAGGAGACAAGTGAAGAAGATGGGGTTAAAGAAAAGGCTTGGCATAGAAATGGAAGAAAAATAGTTTGAGAGGGGAAAAAGGGAGGATGACTCTCCTACTCTTTCAAAATGCCTGCTCTTTATTTTGAAATGGATCACAGGTTAATTTAAATCAGGGTGATGTTTATGCTGGAATGTGTTAATTCCTGTCATCAAGTGGCACTTTGATCTCTGAGAATCATAGGTGGCTGAGGCTAAACTAACCAGATGCTCAGGGTGTTCTGCATTTCTGCTTTGCATTCTTCTAATTCCCTTCCTTTGTAGCCTTTTAATGTAGGAAACATTTCCTGACATTCTGAAGTTCATCAGATGTTCAAAACTACAGTTTTTTCAGGTTATTGTTTCCTGCCAAGAAACGACCTGAGCTTGAGAGGGGTCTTGAGTGTTTGTCTATAAATGGCTTTTGCATGTTTGTACTCTAATAAACATTTTTATGAATGGTGTGGGCTCTCATAGTCATGTCTCCTTGTCTAATTCTCCTTCTGCAAGCACCAATCTCCAGGCAGAAATTTTACCTTTCTGTGTTGGTCCAGTTGTTGAAGTCCGTGTGCTCTTAGCATGCAAATGAGAACATACCGACATTCTTCCCGTAAAACCTTCCAAATCCCCTCAAAGCACTGTCTGCTTTTTACTTTATTTTCAAGATGCCTGTATAGAGAGTGGATGTCTGCATTGCTCAATATTTAATGTTTTTTAAGTATTTTTTGTAAAGCTGGACCAGTACATCTGGTCCAGTCAACAGCCTTACAAAAATGTCTTGATGGAATTGATGTCATTTTATGGTGCAAGATGGATGGAAGCCCTTACAGAATAAGGAAGAGATAGTATGCTGTAAGGAACAGGCAAAAATGTAAAGGGCCTTCAAATCTCATCTGGAACCCATGATTTATTTTGCTGTGTGTTTTAAGGAATCTTGCAGGTCCTCACCGAGGTGTAAGAGATGACGTGGGAATGGCTGCTAACTTTTTCTGTGTCCCTTGGTGATGAGTGGTGGTTACATGAGGTCCTGTAAGGACATGTGGTGCCATGGGTGCTTTTTGCAAGGGCACACAGAGACCTTGTTTGTGTGGCTGTAATTTTGATTGCAGTGATTTTCTTTGTCTGTTTCTCTTTGATATGAATGGTCATGGTGGAGAGTTTGGCTGGATCTAAAGGTAGTTCTCCAAACCATACGTAGCAGCGTGTTCTTTTGAGGAATGATCTTCCTGTCCACTGCACAGCTATCTTACTTTTTTTTTTGTAAAAAGTTGAGCATAAGGAAGTTATGTCATGGTCAGCAGGAAATAATTGGATGAGGCCTTATGTTAAAAAGTGCTTATTGTTCACTTACAGGTGCTCACTGGTGTTAATTGTTAATTTGGCTAATGTTTTCTTTATATTGAAGTGGTTGAGAACTGATGTGTTCATGTTGGAGAGTCTGGTTTCAGCTATTGTGGTGGTGTTCTGGAGTTATTTTATGGAAGGGTATCTTTGGTAATTTTATTGTGTTTTGATAATTCCTTTGTCAATGGTTTTGTTGAAGCAGCTGACTAAGTATATTTGAAGAGAATATTATATCCACAGCAAGTATTCTCGTTTTTAGTAAGACTGGTTTTTGTGGCTGGTTTTTTGTTTGCTTTGCTGTTATTTGGGTTTTTTAAAATTTTCGTTGGTTTCTTTTTAATTTTTTCCCCTAGGCTGTATCATACCCTTGTGTCCAAAAGTTTTGTTTACTGCTTGCAATGTCTTCTGTTTCCCTAACATTACTTCCACCTAGATTTTTTTGGTGGGGTTTTGTGCATAATTGCAAACCTGCTATAAATTTCTTTCCTTCTTGATTTCAGTGAAGATACTTGACAAATACTAGAGCTGATAGTAGTGGTGACAGTAGGAAGACAGGGACTGAAGTAGAAAGGCAGTAGGCTTTTTTCTCTTCACTTCTCTCACTAGAAGAGACAAGGAAGCAAGGCTTCTTATTGGGTATTTAGGCATTTATCTTTATTTTAGAGTCTGTGTTCTGTTGACAATTTTTTTGTCCTGTGATTTTAAAGTTATATTTTCTCAATTAATTTGCCACACTATTTCCTTTGACAATTAGTTTATTTCAGGAAGCCTTAGTCTTAGGCTCTAACTGTTTTTCAGTTTATTTCTTTATCTATTGAAATTTGAGAGTTACTGTTTGGCAGTTTCATAGGTGACAGTCCTGTGTATAATTGATACAATAAACCAATAAGTTAATATTAAAATAACTATTACTTCTGAAATTTGAAGTATTTTTAGATATGGAACTGGGATGCATTTTTTTTCAAAAATGAATGAATCTTTGAAAAGATGACATGCTTTTCAGTATGAAAACATTAAAACCATGTTTTGCTCTGCATTTGAAATGTTCTGTTAATTTCTTGGTGTAATATATGTATATCTGTCTTCATGGATATATATAATCTACTGTTCTGATGTTAACAAAGTAGTATTGGTGAATTGTAGGTGCCTTATTGTATTTATTTCCTGTGTGAAACAAAGAGGTTGTCTATTGTATAATGCCATCTGACTTGTTCAGTGCATTTGATCAACTTGATTAGCTTTTTGATTAATTTAGAAAAGAAATGTGTCTTATAGAAATTTGTACTTTGTGAGAAATCATACACTATGTAAGGCAATAATTCATGAGTATCCTGAAGAGTTGAGAGGTGACAACCTTTCTCCTGGAAACCTTAGTTTTACTGTAGGAAAGATGAGCACAATTCTTGCTTAAGCCCAGAGTCATTTGTTATCAGTCAGGTCAAGCAGTGAAATGTTGTGAGGTTGGTTCCAGGTCTTTTTACAGTTATTTCTCAGTCTATATATATCCACATGTGCCTGCATGTTGTGTGTGATCCAAAGCTTGTGTGTCATCTGTGCATCTTTCAAATACCAATAGTCATGCTTCCTGTCTCTGAAATGGGAGACTGAGGCATGAAGGTGAGAAGAGATTATTTGGTCCCCTCAATGTAGGTCAATAGCCAAACTAGCCAGAAAAGCTTAATTTGGGAGTTTCTCAACCATTTTATTCCTTATTTGCCTCTTCTTTCTATCCAGTGCTTTTTATGAGATGATTTTTCCTTTTAGGTTACCCTGCAATATCATTTTACAGCTGAAGCAATAGACCAGATTGTATGTACTTTGCTATTCAAAGATTGGAGTGCAACTTACTGTTGCCATATGTTTAGATTTAGTGTCCAATTCCTTCTTACAAATGAGAACATATGGGAGATAGGTAATGGTGATTTTCAACTGTTAATTAGTCATGGTTAAAATGATGCCTCACTAGCCATCCCTCCAGTTAGTTCTGTCTTTCTCATCTCCCTCTCGTGGTAGCATCTCTGGTGTATATGGACTTGGAAAACTTCTGAGGGGGAAAAAAAAGAGGTTTCCTTCCACTAAAATGCTTCTGTAATTTGGAGGGTGTGAGTCCTCAACTGAGGTGGGGCCTTTTACTTCCAGATTTTATATTTTGTTTGCTCTTTGTGGAATCAAGTTGCTGATGTAATGCTGCATAGTAAAACAGGAGTTAGATGCCAAGTGCTGGTACCTGTGGTGTAAACAGGCTTTACAGTGTTGGATAAAAGTTTTATCAGTAGTGACTAATCTTAACCTTTGAACCTGTTCATTGCAAACTCATGATAGGATGTGGATTTTAGTTACTCAGTCGCAGTCTGGTTACTTGAACTCTGTTACTACACACTGTTTATTACTCCTTCCTTTTACTGCTTATTAGGCAACTTTTCTATTGCAATGTCTGAAATGTTCTGTAAAATAAGACACGGTCAAATGTATTAGTGCAGTAGTGATTGCTTCAGAGCAAAGAGAGACATATTTGCCAGTCTCCAGTGTCCAGGATACCTGACTCTCATCAAGCATTTTTATGCACTCCCTTTGTGAATTGTAAGTCAATCAGGACAGTAATAAAAATGCAGAAATGCTGCTGGTGCTCAGCAGGTTTTTCAGCTTGCAGCCATGTGCTCCTGTCTTACCTCCCTAATGTTGGTGTTGGAAATTGTGTAGCTGTGTTGTCTTGCATTGGATCATCTTTCTAGCACAGGTGGAAACTTCCTTGCTTTGTTTATATAGTTTTACAGGCTCAGCAGCTTAAATGGGGAGAGGGGCAGCATGAACTCCTCCTTTCGTGGCAGGATGGTCTTTATATTACCTTGTACCAACTGTGGAGTTGCACCTTCAGTGTCTTTAGGGCTTCTGTTTTATGTTCTACTTGTAATATAAATACTGGTAAAATTAAACCCCAACCCAAATTGCACAATTCTATTGCTCTGTGTTTTGTATGGAAGAGGTTAATTTCTGTAAACCCAGGTGAAGTCATGTGGGACTGAGGGTTGGGCTTTTGATTCAATTCTTTAGCATAAAATAGGCTCACCCAAAGTTATTTTTAGGTGGCATTAAGGTGCAGACCTTGTATAAAATGTTAATGCAAGCAATCTTGCAGTGTTAGAGGCACAGATAGCATGTGTTGGAAGCAAACCTCTGCAGGAGTAGTGAGGCAAGGCAGTGATCTATGCAAAGGACAGGGTTCTCATTCTTGAGCTGCATGGTGCTTTGAGTTAGCTGTTTTTACCAAAAAGAGCTGTGAAGGTATGTGGTGAATGCTTTACTCTGAGTTTGGTATATCTGTACTCTGTTTCAAGTTCCATATATGAATTGTAAAACCTAAAACTTGTTAATTTTGGGCTTGG
This sequence comes from Urocynchramus pylzowi, assembly GCA_013397555.1. Classification (NCBI taxonomy): domain Eukaryota; kingdom Metazoa; phylum Chordata; class Aves; order Passeriformes; family Fringillidae; genus Urocynchramus; species Urocynchramus pylzowi. The sequence continues at coordinate 573,053 of VZRH01003617.1, forward strand.
AACTGGTAGAGTAAAAGATCAGCTAATTACACTATTTAAACATCAAAAAAATTTAAATGGTTTAGAAGCGTTTCCTCTATTTAATTTTCATCAGCTGCCTAAAAATTAATATATTGAAATGACAGTATTGTCAGATACTGTAATATTTTTCACTGTGTGCTTACTGTAATGAGATTTAGAAAGCTGTAAGAAAGAGGAGAATACAAATCCTTGTTAATTTTAACCCAAAGGCAATTGGTTTTTTCCTTTTTTTTCCCTTGCCTTTTGTTTATTTGAAAGTAGTAAATAAAACTTGTGCATAGCTAAATAAAAAAGTAAGATCTGGGATACACAAGTAGAGGTACTCTTCACAGATTCCTGCCCCCACCTCTCCAGAAAAGCAAGCAGTACCTGCAGAAGGCACTGCATTCTGCACTGAGTGGCACTGCACCACTTAATGGTGGCATTGAGTGGTCACAAAAAGAGCCGAAGGTTTTGCTGTTCTTGAGGAGAAACTCTTAAAGCAGCAGAAGCTGCTTCTAGGGAAGTTATTTGCTTAAGCAACTTAAAAGCAATATGGAGGATGATGTTATATAATGTGTTTCCATATCTGTGTGCCTGCTTTCCCTGGTCCCCAGTCCATGAGATCCATGTGGAGCAATTAGGTGCAGGAAAAAGGCAATGGGATGGAGAAGGGCTGCATTCCTGATGTTATTTCCACTGATAACACCTTATGTTGGTGCAGGGGAGGAGAATTTCTTTTGTGATTCATATCACTTTTCTCTCTGGATAAAACAAGGTGTTAAGGGAAGTCTATTCTTAACCAGCCTTCAGAATTATTTCCAAATCCTAATTGTTTCAGTGAGGGATTTGCTGAGGAATATGGGGATTGAATTGAAACTATCTATTAAGCAGTGTTGGAGCACCCTCTGCAGCCTCATAATAATATTTAAATGAGCTTTGTACATTTCTGGTGATAGATTAATGGAATGAATATTCAAAAAGAAAAATTAAGTATCTAGGTGCTTTAAGCTGCTCTCTAGGCCCATCAAAGTACAATAGTAGATCTCTAGGGAAAAGAATTAATTAGCATGTTGTAGACCTTTTGTGTCTGTTATCCTACTGCACCTCTCCTGAAAAGAAAACTCTCAGCAGTTGCTGTAGGTTCACTGAAGTTCAGACTGAAAGGTAGAATGTCCAGTGGGAGTGGTGTGAGAATTAGATCTGTGTGACAGGCAAGATAGAATGCTATTTAACACATTGAGGAGAAGAGCTTAAGAACTATTGCCTTTTGAACTGCCAGTTTGCTGATTTGTGATCTCCAGTTTCCAGGATTTGGTAACCTATGGGTCACTTCACAGCTCCATGTTCAGCAACAGGCTAATTGCTGGTATCATGCTGGAGTGTTGGTTCAGGTCAGGCTGGGAAAGCATGTGACTGAATGTATTTCCAATGCTGTGGCCTTTTTTGCAAATGTTTGGGTTTCTTCTAACTTGCTGTTGAACAGTCTGACCCTCCTTAGTGTGAGCTGCTGTAGTTTGCACAAGAGTGTAGTAAGGCATGAAACTACACAGCTGAACCATGAACATGTGAGTTGGTTTCATAGGTGAAAACTCTTCTTAATGTACAACAGTAATTTAATTCTTGTCATTTTTTATTAAATCAGTCATAATATTTATATCAGGAGCATATCAAGCCTTCTTTGTGTTCCTTCAATATGTTTAAAGGATTTGTTCTGTGAATTCAGGATATTGTAATGATAACTAATGAAGCATATAGGAATTCTTTGTCTGTGAAGAATTACCTGGCTTTGGGTGATACTATCATAGCTTTTTGTATATGATAGATGATTTGTAGCTATGATCATCACAGAACTGGGCAGAGGGTGATGTTGGAACAGACCTGTTTAAATTGTCTAGTCCATGCCCCTTGGCTTTTCAGGACCAGGTCTAGTCAGGTTTCAAATGCCTCTGAAGATTGAGTCTCCACAACCTCTCTGAGCAGCCTGTGACAATGCTCAGTCACCTTTAGAGTAAAATGCATTTCCTGATATTTGGATGAAATTTCTCTTATTTCAGTTTGTATCTACTGCCTCTTTTGCTCTCACTAGGCATCACCACAAGTCTGTATGAGTATTCTTTCCATCTTCCCATCAGATATTTGTATGCATTGATAAGATCCGCTCTGAGCTTTCTCCAGGCTGATCTGTTTTACTTCTACCCTAGCATGACAGATGTTTCTAGGCCAAAATCATCAGCCTTAGATAAACTACCTCCAGCATGTCCATGCTGTTCCTTTACTAGGTGGTCCAGAGCTGGGCCCAGCACTCCAGATGCCTCCCTAGTCCTGGCTGGAAAGACAGGCTTACCTCTCTCTCTTTGCCAGCAGTGCTCAGATTGCACTGTTGCCCCTGTGGTGCAAGGGCCTGTTGCTGATCTATTTATCAAATTTGGTAAAAGTGTTTTTCACCCTCTCTTTGGACAACCTATTGCTCTGCCTTCGTAACTGGTTCCCTTCCAACTCCAGTGCCAATCTAAACGAGCCTGACAGCACTGTGTCCATTTCTGGCCTCTTTCCCACTGCTCCTCCAGCTTTGGCATTTGTTTGAGCCCTCATGACTGACTCAGCCTGGAAGAAAGCAGTTTGGACAAGTGTAAGGAGATCTGAACTTTTTCCCACTCCTCTTTCTGTCCCTTGGAAAGCTTCTCCCCCACATTTGCTGATCAGATCAATTTGACAGTGAAGGGCTGGATGAGCTGTAGTCACCAAGAACTGAGTGGTAGCCAGCCAGGTGTGCAGGGGTGGGGGTGCTGGGATTACTCTTGGTGACAGCAACTCAATAAAGTTCGTCTGTGAAATTGAATCTTTTGTAATATTGGGGAAATGAACATTTCCAAGCCTATGGATTCATGAACTTACAAAGTGCAGTTAAAAACCTCACATTCTTCCATATTGAATGAGATTGCCTTAGGTCAAAAGCAGAACATGAGCAAAGATCTGAGAGAGAACCTAAATACACATGATGTGACTATAGCTATTGAACAAGGCAGTGAAGTTAATATATTTTCCTTTTTTTTTTTTTGAGGAGGGACAGGTTTTGACAGTTAACTTTTCATGTTCAATGAATGATACTTATTTATTGGACCATACACCTTGAAAAAGTGTTTATTCTGTTTCATTCTAAGTCTTCTTGGCAGGTTTATGTGTGGGTACCTGGTGTGGGTGGGTTTTTTATGACGAGCATAAGGAATCTTCAGTTTTGGTGGGGAACGTTTATCTGGGAAAATAACTTTTTTACACAGAAACTTTGATTCTGGATACTTGGAATATAGCTGCATTTGCTGATTTAGGTTTTGTTCTGCTTTGGCTTCTAAAATGCTATTTTGAGGCATTCTGAAAGGTTTCCTTTTCATGAGAGGTTGGGTAGGCTTTAGCTTTAGGCTATTTTTAGAGAAGTCTCTAAAGAAAGTTTTTTCTGAAGAGACAATTATGGCTTCCTCTCTATAATGAAAGTAACCAAAATCCAGAGTGGAGCTGTTTATTCTTACACATTATTGTGATAGAGGTTTCCAGAAGGTACCTGTGAGTTGGTGAAAGAATGAAGAATTGAGTAATTTTGCAGGTGGCTCCTTTGGAGATGGTGGCACGTGAGGAGCGCCTGGGCCAGGGCTGCTGCTGCCTCTGCCAGTCTCCTGCTCAATGTCTGTGTGCTGCTGTCCTTGAGCACACCTGGAACAGACTCATTTTTCCAAAACCATGAAGCTTTAAAATAAAGCTACATTGACTTTTTCTGTCTTCTCCATTTGCAAGTAGAGTACTTGCAGTTCTGTAGGCTTACAAGAGTCACAGAGAGGGAGGAGCACTCCTCTGTTTTCTAAGGGAAGAGGTACTGCCAAGCTATTCAAAGGCTAACTTTAGCCTAGTGAGGCTTGTCTGCTTCCCACATGGAGGAAGTGAAAGACGCTTCTGCGGGAGACAGTCTGGAGCATCTGTAGCTAGATCTTAGTGTGACTTTTCTCCTAGAAGAGCTTGTCTCTTACTCTTTCTGCTGACTGCTAAGCATGGCAAGTCACATTCCTGCAAGTCTTGCTTCTGTGGATGCTCCTCTTGGCAGTCCTAAAGTGAGCTGGCAAATCTGCTGTCAGCAGTTGAAGTAGCAGTGTTTTCTCCAGAAGAGGTACTTCTGTGTAAAAAAAAATTTGGAGACTTGGAATTCATATCAGAGAATGGAAATGCCATAGCTATCAGTGAAGGGTTTGTATAGGCTATTTAGGATTCCTCCAGTTTCTGACCTTTCCTCAATCCCATTCTTCTGTGAGAAAAAACTTAAGTAAGCCTGACACTAGAGAATGTTCACAATAACGATCATGTTATTTTAGTCTGTTTTTCTCTTCTGACATTGTCCTTTTATCTCATGAGAACAACATCAGGTATCCTGAATTGTTGTTTTAAAGGTATAATGTCTTCCAAGAATAAAAAGAGAAGGTTTGTTAGAAGAGGTTTTTAGTGAGATTCACCTAAACTTGGTTTGAATGGTTTCATACAGTTTTTTAATAATGGTATTCTTGCTGGAGCCAGAATGCCTTAATGGCAGCAACTGCCTTGAGGTGAAATCCAGTTACTGGATTCACACTGATTTTTTTGCTTAGGGACTTGGAAATATTGCTTATATTTTAAGGTTATTTTTGTTTTAGTTGGGATGGCTGAAAGAAAATAACTTTTCACAATTACAGTATTATATTTTAAAATATTGTATTTTATAATTTTAATAAAAAACTGCCAAATTATATTCTATTAGTAGATATAATTTTCTTGTTAATTTTGCCATGTCTGCAGAGAAAATTTGAGAAAGGATCATTACCTTTGTTTTCTGTCTTTAAGCATTTTTTTCCTCACCTGAACTACAGAATCATAGGATGGCTGAGGTTGAAAGGGATTTCTGGAAGTAAACTGGTCCAACCCCACTGCTCAAACAGGCACATCTAGAGCCAGTTGCCCAGGATCATCTCCAAAGATGGAGATTCCACCATGTCTCTGGGCAAGCTGTGCCAGTGCTCAGCCACCCTCAGTAAAAAAGTGCTTCCAGGTGTTGAGAGGGAGCCTCCTATGTTTCAGTTTGTGCCCATTGCCTCTGGTCCTGACACTGGGAGCCTCTGGAAAAACCTGTCTCCATCCTTTGTGCCCCCTCTCTTTACATGTTTACAGACCTTGATGAGACCTTGTTCTCTTCTTCAGGATGAACAGTCCCAGCTCTCTCTGACTTTTCTCACAGGAGCAGTGTTCTGGTCCCTTCCTCATCTTAAATAAAATTAAAAATGTTTATGACAGATTCTTCTTAATACCAGAACTAGCCAAAATAGTTTTTTTGAGAAAGATAGGGTTGTCAGGCCACATTCATCATGCTCTTGTTTGTCATCCCCCAGCAGAGGAAAGGGATTGCTCTAGTAGGGTTTATTATATACCATGAATATTGAATTGCTGAGGGTTAAGAGTTACCAGGATTTTGTTGGGCATCTCCTGGGGTTTCTTGTGCTCAATATCTTGATTTCCATTGCCTGTGGTGGTTTGGCTGAAGGTAGGAAGGTTGTGTTGCACTGACCTCTTTGGTCGTTGTCTGGGTACTTGAATGTCACATAAAAGGCACTTTTAGAAATCTCCAGGTCTAGACTCCTGCACAATTTAGATATTTTCCTAAAAACAGAGTGGCCTGAAATTGTATTGATTTCAATATTTTATGGTTCTCTGTGTTAATGTATTCAATGTATAAACCTTAGGGTAAAATAACCACCCTGGGGACTAATGCTGATTGTGCAAAAAGGCTGGATTAGCCCCTCTTGTATCCTGCTGTCTCTCTCTTCTGGGCATCACCAATGTTTGAGTTTTAACTGATATTTCTAGCAGCTTTTTCTAAAGAATTGTTCAATTGGAGCAAAATATCTTGTGAGAATGGGACACTAAAATTGAGTTGCAGCTTGAAGTAACAAAATGGTAAAGCAGAGCCCTCAGTTTCTCATATGAAAGATGCAAAAGTTTGCCTCTTAGATAGGAATTAATCTGATTATAGAATAATCATCCTTAATTTGAATACCTATGGGTGCTGCTTACTTCTGCTTTTCCCTTCAACAGATTTAGTGGAAATGTAGTTCTGTTTATACTTAGGAATGTCCTTTATCTACCTTGTTCCTGAGTTTAATTTTCTACTGATCTGTTTTAAAGCAATCAGATCAGCCCTTCTTAATCAATTCTGTTTCTTGGGAGTCATGGCCTATTCTTTTCTTCCAGTAAGACTGGATTTGCCCTAATTTAGTGCTAGATTAACATTAAACTGTGCTAAACAATTAAAAAATATATTTATTTAGAGTGATATCCTAGTCCTCTTCAAAGTCAAAGGGAGCTCTTGTCATTCCCTTCACTCCAAAATAAAATTTCATACCCAGTTTTTGGAAGGTACTTGGGCTAGATACATTGAGGCTAGACCTGCCTAGTTAATGTTTTATTTATTAAAAAAATAAAATAAAAAGTAGTGTGATCTGCCTGCCCTTCAGCTGTGCTTTTGGTAACTTTTCTGTTCCTGTGGCATCCCTGATGCAGCTCATTGAAGATTTGGTGCAACCAGTCAAAGTCTTTTGCAATTTATCAATTTCATAGCATCAGGTGGAGTTGCTGTGGTGTGCAGAAACTGATTCTTCAGACCATGGCAGTGAGATCGAACAGCTTCAGTTATTCTCAAAGGTGTTTTCTAATAATTGCACGTGTAAATCCCCATAGGTAATTAGTAATTATAAATTAGATTCAGTAATAAATTCATAAAATCACTTAGTACAAAAACTGAATGCACATCTTAAGTGGAGGTGATTCTGTGTGTTGACAACTGAACGTGAAATATGTCTGAGCTAGTTCAGCAAGTAACAATACTTATAATCACATATTCTTGTTTTCTTACTATCTGTAGTATGCAGTTTGAGCTGAAAAGCACTATTGCCCATCACCAATTGTCTGAATAAATTTCTCTATAAAGAAACTCTCATAACTTGTAAAACTGAAGCATTTGAATGTCTAACAACCATTTCTTACATAATTTGCATGTTCTGTTTGTTGACATATAAATTGCGAAAATGCTTTCTAGTTGCAACATGTCAGCTTTATCATGGATTTTTACTTGTTAGTTTTATTGAAAGTAATTATACATCTTCAGACATGCACTCATGCAAGGAAACTAGGCAACTTTTAGAAACAGCTGAAAATGTAATCTTGAATCACTTTTTTCAGTCTTACAATTTAGCATTTTAAGTGCAGATTTTAGTAGGCTTTAGGGATGTGTTTTAAAACAAGTATAATGCATCAGGTAGAAAGAAACCTGAATGTCTCGTTTGTATTTTGATAGCACAAGTCTCTTATTAGGCATTATAAATCAACACAGTGTTTTAAAACAACCTCACTGAAAATCAGTCAGATGTGTTTGGTGGGGGGGTTGTTTGGTTGTTTTTTATTTGTTTTGTTATATTTTAAGTGTTTCCAGCAACTTGATAAGTGAATCTTTGCTTGAAATTGTTTTTGCTTATGGTTGGTACACGTAGCAAAGATTGCAGGGAGTTGGGTACAGGTTTCTTCTGTTTCCTTTGAAATTTTAACAGGTTTGTTGTATTTCTTTGTATACATTTTAATACTATTCATTTTTAGGTAAACAGATTATTATGGGTAAGAACTGAATACACAGCATAATCTAGCAAATTTTAATTGGTGTACTGCCTTGCTTAAATGGTGTACAATAGAATTGGGTAATTTAAGGTTTGTAAATGTATAAACTTCCCATGAAACTGACTAGTTTCTCCTGGAATTCTTCATTCTTAGCTGAGCAGCAGATGGAGATAAAGAGTACTCAAAAATGCTGTCTTTTTTGTAGTTTATTTCTGTCTGTTTCAATAAGCAGCACATACTGTTATAGCTGGCTGGGATCATAGTCTTGATACATGGGCAGTGTTAAAGGCCACCTGTTGATAAGGTCAATCTGTGGCAAATGTATATCTGTGCTACTTTATCATCTTGGCTGCTGACTTTTGTAATTAAGTTACAGAAACAAAACATCATCACTCCACTGCCCTTAATCTTTCAGTTGCAATCCATTTTCTTCCTCACTGTTTTTCTTTGAAGAAATAAATTTGAAGTTTGTTGATACCTCCTGAGTCTTCAAACCAAGTTCTTCAAAGCTCCATTGTAGGTCTGACTTGGCCTCCAAGCCCAAAAAAATTTGCCACTACACGTAGATATGCAAGATGTCAAAGGAGTGAAATTGCACCTTATTTTCTTATGTTGCACAGTATGCCTGGGAATTTTCAAGCACACAATACTGGAACTTGGAGCAAATGTGATGATAGGTGATAATCTAGTGGAGGTGACTTGGTCACAGTGAGGTTCGTCATGTGAAGTACATGGAGTGTGCAAAACCTCCTAATACTTGATTCTGTCCACTGAATGACCATGGTTTTTGCTGGAAAAATCACTCTCTTGTGTTGTTTAGACAGAACATCTCCTGTTGAAATGTGCTCTGTTTTGTGCTACTTACTCAATTTGCTGTTGGTACCTGCACGTGGGCAATCCACCTGAAAACTACCTGAAACAAAACAGCTTTTCTGCATAAAATGTGATTATTAGACAAGTTTACGACAGGTATTTATGGATTGAAAGGATTTGTAGCTTCTTTTTAAAGGTAGAGTATGTTCTTCCACATCAAGTCTTTTGTGCTCTTTTGTTTTTTTTTAACAAAGAACTAAAGCTGGTGTTGTGGCAGGGTTTAAAACTACTGAATTTTTACACAGTTCCAGAAGCCAGAAGTTCTTGAGTGCTGGTGTTTGGTTTCATAATGGATTTTGCTTGTTGTAGGCAAGTCCCATAAAATCAGTAGCTAGTGTATGGGGGTGATGATCAGGCACTTTGGAAGGTAGGTTCCTAAAACCTCAGTCAGGGTGAGTTGTTTGGACTTACCTTCTAAAAATCTCTGATCAGCGTAACCCCAGAAGTTATGATCTGCCTTTCCAAAATAGGTATTAGTGAATAGAGGGAAATCCTACCTCTGAGTAAAACTGATGTCAGCATTTTTCATAGAATAGGTTTCAACAGAAAAAAAGTAAGTATCAGCTGTGTTGTGATATGTGAGCACATTCTATTTTTTCTTTATGCTTTTTTGACTTTGTTCTTTTTGGTATTCTCTGTCCTTTTTGGACAGCACTAGTGCTAACTTTGAGCTGTCATCAGTGACACACTGCAATAATGTGACTGAATGATTAGACCCAAGCCTTGCAGGAGGACACAATCATTCATTTGCAATAACTATTACCTGCCATTTTCATGTTGTGAAGAGAATCTTTAGCTTTGTTCAGCAGTGGCTTTAGGGCTTGGTTTGGGTTTGGTAGTGGCAGTTTTTTTAATGCTATCTGTAGTTTATCTAAATCAGAACTGAAAAAGCCATGTGTGGAAGTAGCAGGTTCTGAAGGATTACAGAGCGAGGTCTGCCCCTTGCAGAGCTTGTGGCTGGTTCTTTAGCAGATACTGTTACAGCTCTGTTAGTTGGCAACCTCTCCGATTTCTGCTTGTGCACCAAGGGCCTTGAGTTCAGTGCTGTGCATGGCAGGTCATTTTAGAGCAGCAGAGGTGACATTACTGCCTTGCTGCACTGCAGTGACGAGTCCCTGTCTTGCTGAGTGCAGTCTGGAGCTGGCTCACATCATCCCAGCCAGTTGCCCCTTGGTTTACCTGCGTCCCAGTGGAAGGAAGCTGAACTCTTGTGTCAGCAAATTCCAGTTTAGCATGTTTTATTGGCTAATGCTCATGTGATTATTCAGGATAGTGGCATGAGTTGGGCTTTCTGCTATGTGGAAAAGTTAAAGGTTAGAGGTTTTTTCCAGGCATATTAAGAATTTCTGTTCCTAAGGCAGTTTGGGGTCCTAAGTTATTCACATCTATTTAACATTCTTGTGTTTTTATTTTCCCTGCACGTTGCATCTCTCTAGTGATGTTGCAATTGCACTGTGCTGGAACTGAAGTTGCAGAGCAAAAAGAGAAGGGTGAGGGTTGAGGAAGAAACCAAGCAAGAAAAGAGTGAGCAGGAATGCTCCTTAACTTGTTACTGATTTTGAAATTATAAATTTGCATTAAAGAAGCATGTTAAGTATCTCAGCTAGCTTTCACCTGTACTGTAGTTATAATAAGAGACTATAATGTGTGCTTAAGTCTTAGTTAAAACAAACAAAAAACCCAAGCAAAATGCTATTCCATGGCTAGAAATGTGGGGATTTCCTTGCAAAAAGTTGTGCAGTCAAGTTTTTGGATACCTATGTTTGCTGCCATTCACAGCAAATTTTATATATATATATATATATTCATACCTTGTTATTTTTGATGGGATTACTTTTGCAGAACTGATGGTGTGCTTTCTTCACAAGGTGCTAATACTGTCAGAGCTCAGCTCTGATCTGTGTTAGTTCTTGCCATTCTGGCTAAATTGCAATAGGAACTTGGATGTGAAAAACTATTATTTGACCAAAAAGCCACGCTTTCACATTATACTTGTGAATTACAAATATAATTATTAACGATACAATGCTATGTATTTCATCACAAAACATTGCATTCTTGGAAAAGCAATCTTTTCCATAGCCTAAAGTTTCACATGGCATTTATGATGGCCTTACCAGAAATCATGTGAAAACAGCTGAGAAATGTAATTGCTTCCTTTTCAAAGTAGACTAAGTAGAAAGCAGAATAAAGCTGCATTTACAGTGTGAAGCAGCATCAGTATTTATCTGAGATGATCTAAGAAACACTGATAGCATTTTTAGCTTTTGCTTCAGTGATGAAAGGCAAGACCTTTCTAGACTGGGATCTTGGGAATCATGAGAGGAATTGTGACCTTCCACCAACTGGACATAGTCCTCTTAAAGAAGGAAAAATATGAAAATGTGGTAGAGTGTCTTTTTGATGGAGTGGTTCTACTGCTATGAATACTTGTGAAATGATTCCTGGTGGTGAATAAATTCAGATAGTTCTAAGCACCTCACTAGTTCTGGGTCATTGCTTGTAGAGATGTTCTTTGTGGATACTGGCCCCTCTCATGGCAAAAGACAACAAAAATAGTTCCCCAGGAAATGTCATTGTTTTTTGTTGAGATTTACTTCTTCCAGTGGAGCAGTATCTCTCCTGCTGCATCACCCAATTCTGAGGATTTGGGGTGATTCCTGGCATTGTGGGTGATCCCTGGATTTCCACTGGCAGGGCTGTTTCAGTTCATCTGGGCATCCTTTCACTTTGTTGTTCGGAAATAAACCAGATCATTGCCTCTCTCTTGTGACTTCCTTGGGTGTATTTGCTTGTAGACTTAAACCTGCATCTATATAGGTGTGCACATTTATCTATACCCATATGTTGACTCTGTCATTATCATTAGAGTTTTGTAATAATAAAGTGGTACTTAAGAGTTGCAATGGATGCTTGAGGTGGACTATCTGCTTGGGAGGTTTTTTCCACACCCAACTGAGTGGCTTCTTATTGCTGGGCTCTTTGTGGCCCAAACCTGCAGCATTTGTTGCCTGGGCTGAAGGAGGTGTCTGGCTGGACACGTGCAGGTGTGTGCAGCTCATGTGGGCTGGGTGTGCAAGTGCTTGAGTAAAAGCTTTTTATGGATGAAGCTGTCACCAGCCAGGACAGAATAATCATTTCCTCAGCAAGAATAATTTTCAGATTTTTTTCCTGTTCAAATAAAAGGGTTTCTTGTCTTTTTTTCAGGGCCAAGTAATATCAACAGGTTATTGCACATCAAAAAAATGCCTAGCAGTTCTTGTAACAATGAAGTTATTTAGCTTATCTGTCCTATATTGAGTGAGTCCTCTCCTTGGGTGGCCTGGCTCTTGGCAAAGAGTCTACACTAAACTTTCAAACCCTCTCTTCCCCTCCACTCCCTTCTGTTACAGATCATGGAACTACACTGCAAATCTACTGTATAGAGCCTGGAAAAGAAATGAACAAAGATGCAACATTAACATTTCACTGGTGATTGTGTTTTTCCAGCCTTTTAGAAAAGCTTTAAAAATAACAGGTCTGGCAAATAGTGAGTTAAAGGAGATGTATGTATTGTTAAGTAGTTTTAATTTCTGCTTGTGGAGCTCATATTCTCTTGACTGTCAGAGTTTCAATTTGCTGTTGGGAACCAAGGATGGTTCATTAGAAGCAAAACAGAAGAAACCACTTAAGGGTTTATTTGTGATTTAAAAGAATGTGTCTTGTGGTGGTGTGTTGGAGGCTTTGAAGTGGTGACTCATATAGTGCATCATCAGTATCAGGAAAGAGTGCTTTATATAACGTTGAGTTTTTGTATCTTGGTGAAAAGTTTCAGACAAGTAGACTACATTTAGAAACAGTGAATGTGATGCTTGAAGAAATACCAAGCTGAAAGTTTGAATGATGCACGAGTAACTTGAATAAGCAGCTTTGCAGCAGGGCAACTGGGAATTTAATGTATTTATTCCAGCTTTAGCTGTTATAAGCAATTTGTGCTTCTATGATTATTGTAATTTTGGAATGGTTTAAGTACAAAACTATGTTCTGTGATATTATTTATGTCAGATTCTGTATTGACTTTATCATGACTGATACAGTGATCACATTTTCCTTAGCTTTCTGTATAGCATGAATAGCATAAAATTTGATCAGCTGGAGCTGTTTTGGAAATAATGTGATTTTTATATCATCAATATACTGCATCATCACAAGGGTTCTTTTTCATTCATTCTCCCTGAAGCTATTTGTGTACTTTCTTTTTATTATAGACAATATAACTGTGACCAAATAAATCCAAAGTACCCAGCCTCAAAAAAAACCCAAAACCCACCCCCAGCTCTGGAACATTTTGGGAAGTTGTCTAAAACTTTCATGCTGTAAGGAAAGTACAACGCAACAGAGTAAATAAAACCAACACTTTATACAGTTCTTAAGCTGTCTGTTGGACATCTTCAGGAAGTTCATATAAAAACTTTTGTCCGGTTTTAAGGAGAGGTAGGATGACAGGGCAGGAGTTTTATAGCCTGAATGGCAATTTGTGTGCTGTGGTATAATGTTTATACCTGTACTTTTCCTAACTTTCACTCATCTACAGTTAATATGATTAACTGTACACGAGGTACACTCATCTACATTAACATAATTTACGTGTTAATAAGGACTCATAGGAGAAATTGCTAAAATAAATATGGATTTCATTATAGATGTAATGTGATTTAACTCTGTCTGAAGAAGTCAGATACTTTGATTATTTCCTGTGGTTTGCTCAAGTATTTTTCTGACTTTCCACCTTTCCTCTTAGGAGCATTTGAACTCTGATGTTTGGGAGAAGCTCATGCAAGGTATTATCTCATGCTTTTCTTTACATTTTAGGTCTCAGAAAAGTGAGGTGTGGTTCAGTGCCATTTACACCTTCTGTGTCTTGTTCTGGCTTTGGCTTCTGTGTCACCATTTGAAGCCTTGTGCTGCGTTAGGATTCAGAGGATTAAAAACTTATTATTCATATAAGTTGCTTATAAATGTAATTTTTTTTAAAGGAAAAATTCTTTTTCCAGAGAAATGAATATATAAACCCTCTCATTTTAAAAGATGAGTCTGCAGCAGAAATAAGGAGGAATACAAAATACCTGTAGTTGAATGATCTTTTTCAGTATTGATGCTAGCCTGCTGTTTTTATTATTTTTGTGCAAGCTTCAAAAAGGAATTAAATAGTTTTTTATTCTTTACTTTCCTTAGGGGTCTGATTTAGTAGGCTCTGCTTGCTAGGTAAGAGAAGTCTGCAGTCTTTTTGGAAAATCCTATTTTGTGTATTGAGACTTGAGTTTGGAGTACAAATGCATGCAATTAGATTTGAAGAACTGAATCCCCTTTCTTGTGCTTTCTTGATGTACTTCAGAGAAATCAAGTTTTGAATTGCATCTTATTGCTGAAAACTGATACAGTATCTCCTTTGAAAGGCTTTCATTTCTATAGGTGAAGATGAAGCTAATCTCTAGTGGAAAGCTGAAATAGAGGGTATGGGGCTAGCTGTGGCTGATCTGAGATTGTAACCTGCATCCCTTAACTCAGTCTGACACAGTAGTTACTCTTCTGCCTTGACTACAATCTCGCCTCCTCTGTGGGTTGGCTGATGAAAGAACTTTCTTCAGCTAAAATCTTGTGTGTTGCTTGATAAGAAAAAGCTCTCCAACAAGAAAAGCTGTTTTTCTTGGAATTTCTTGTTCAAATCTCATGGTGAGTGCTTTGAAGAACATTAGGCTTTTTTGTAGAATGTACACTTTGGAATTAGGTATAGAAATCTCTTTGCAATAATGTTATACCATATAATCATTTACATTAGGTCTGAGCCCATTTTTATGGTTAACTTTTTAATGCAGTGTTTTGGGTGTTGAGTAGGAGATGAATACCAAATATTGACCCTCCTTTTAGGAAGAAGGTTGGTAAAAGTTGGCAGACTCAATGTATGTTTTTAAGGCCTTGATATGTCTATGATGATAGGAATAAAGACAAATAGAATTATGGTTCCATTGCAAGTATTCAATAAAACAGCATTTTGAATGATTCTGAGACAATGTACAGAATGGCTTGAAAGTACTTCCCCCCCCTCCCCCGCCCCTTGCTTTCCTGAAAACTGTAGTAGTCACTTTTATGAGGAAATGTGAAGATTCCTGAATGCTTGCTTTTAACTTTGCTTTTGTTTATAAATAACTGTGGGAGGATCTGAAATGAAAACTTTTGGTCCAGTGAACAGGTGAGGAGATTAAAAAGAATTGTGAAAATCCAGGTATAGTAATATTGCATGTCTGACTTTCCCTTAAAGATCATATTCTCTAATGTGAGTGCTAATCTTGATATGAAATAAGGCCTTTTTAAAGATGTCAGACATTAGTTGTAAGTAGTAAAGGTTTCCTGAGTTACCTCTTCTGAGGACCTTTGCTTGATATTTTAAGGCTTACACTTCTTTCATTTCTTTTATCAATCAGACATAGTTCTCTAAAGTATTGAGGAATTAATTCTAATTCTGATATATGTTGTGTTTTTTTTGTTTTTGTTT
>VZRH01003617.1:588198-654546 GCA_013397555.1 Urocynchramus pylzowi
TTTTTTTTGTTTTGTTTTGTTTTGTGGCAAAAACCTTCTACTAGTTATTGTTTAAAGGGTTTAAATTCTCGTGGAAACATCTGTAAGAAAACTGAAATGCTTAACAGAGAAAATACCCTAAAAGTAACCTTGGAATGAGTGGGTTTGGTAAAGTCCAAGTGCCAGGCAGGCTTTTCCTTGCAGGTGCAATGTGACCATGAAAGTTCCAGAATATTGTAGATGTTACTGTGACTATTACAGCTTCACAGTAGCTTCTGTGCTTTTTAAAAGTACACACTTGCAGTAAGTTGTCATAAAATCATCTTAGCCAGCAATAAGATCGAGATGTTTGTGGAGCAATTTGCTTGTCTCTTGGCTTTCCCAGAGGTAGATATTAACATGCCAAACTTGATCTTTCACAGTTCAGAATTATGACTGACTAGAACTGCTTGTAATTGTTTTACATTTCAAGGTTTTTCTTTGTGAGAAAATGTTATTTTTTTTTTCTTTCTCACTTGCTTTAACATAACTTTAGTTTAAGCCTTTTATTTTGAAAGGTTTACGTGAGTGATACTCTTTGAAAAATATTGATTTGTAAGCTTGCTATGGAGAGTTGTGATAAATACAAAACATCAGTATTATAATAGAAATATTCCTAAATTCCCTTAGTGGTGGCAGATAGTGTGATAGGTTCTCTGTAGTGTAAGGCAGTGTTAGTGTTTTTGAACAGTACAATTTTTCTAATGATAAAATGATTTTGTCTTCTGTATTTTTTCTATATGTGGTTCCTGATGGTACACAGCTTCTTGTATTCACCTTTAAGGGAACTAGTGGTATACTTATCTGCAAAGCTCTATTTTCTGCAGTTTAGCCCTGAAGGCATTTTAAAAATAAACTTGGCACACTACACCCAGCTATAAAGAGGAAATTTCACTGTATTATAAAACCATGTCTGTCTTACAGCTTTTTTTGTTTTACTCTTCTATTTGTTTAAAAGTTCAAGTCACCAAAATGGTGCAGTTATAAGTTGTTTGATATTTAAATGTTGGTGAAAGGCTGGAGAGAGCCTGTTTTGCAGGGGAATGTGGTGCTGACACACCTGCCCTGAGCCCTGTGCTGCTGGGAGAGGCACCAGAGGAGGCTCCTTCCCATGCCAGAGTCTGGCTGGGACATCCATCAGGGAGGATGCAGGATTTGCTGGTAGCTTTGCAGGTGAAAGCCCCATTGACAAAGAGGTGACAGGCAGCTGTGCCACCTTCAGAGAGATCAAGAGCTCAGGTGTGGGAGATGTCTCCAAGTGTAGCTGCACATGATGGCACTGTGCTGGATGGGAATGCTGGGGGTGAACTAGAAAGGAACATCATGTCCATGCTTTTGTTGTTTGTTCCCTGTAGCTTTCTCTGTCCTGGGTAGGGGATGAGTGCATAAATTCACTACTCTAAAAAACCTTCTTGAGCATTTCAGTTCAGGTTCAACAGGAGTCCAGTACCTCCCGGTGTTTTTCCACCTTAGTAGAAAAGTTCTTGCCTGCCATGTTTCTTGATCTTTCTTTGGATAGTCCCACCATCCATCCTGATTTTTTTCCCTCCAATTCTCTTGGCTGTGCCATTTCAGACCCTGCATAGACTTTGTGTCCTTTTTTCCAAATGCTTTTGCCTTAGGGATCAGTATGATACAGTGTTCCTGTACACATTGAGCAGACTGCTGCTGTATTTGTCTCTTAATTCATTCACCATTAATTTCATTGACTTCTTCAAATATTTTTTTTCATTTTCCATTTAGATTCATGTGGTTAAGCACCTGGATTGATTACTGTGACCATGCATACTTAAATGGAACTGCTTTCCCCTGTCTCCCTCTTCCCTAATATAGCAGGTGCATAAGTTATTTCCTTTGTTTTCTTTGTTTTCCTGCCTGAGCCACCTACCTCACCTAATTCCAGCATATGTAGGAGGTTTTGTTTAATATTGAAAGGTCAGCTCTGCAGCTGGACAGTAATACCCAGCTTGTGCTCTTTGCTTTCCTCCCTGCTGCTCCCTGACAAGAACTCCTTGTTGGTTTTTTTTCTCCTGCAGTGTAATCATAAAAACCTTGGCGGTAGCTGAACTGCTTCTGGGATTAATTAGCATGCTAGGCATATCTTGTTCCCCAGTTTATATGTGAAAATCCTAAAACTCTTTCTCTCTCCAAATATTCAGAAAGTTCAGATCAATGCACAGCAGTGTTGAGGTGGACAGTAAGGTGGGAGAGAAAAGGACATCCTGGAGTGGTGAGAGATGAGAACATGTACTGTTGGCTGGGAGAGGGAATTTATTCCATGTTTTCATAACCAGAGTTATGAAACATCACCTGGGTGAAGCTCAGGGCAAAGGGAATGCTGCAGCTGCTGGGAAGTCTTAGGAGAGAGAGGAGCCTTGCTTATTTTGTTTATTTCCTTTTCCTTAAACAAATAAACACGGAACACTTGTGGAGCCCAGGTGTCTGAGTACATGCTTTATCTTATCCCTTTTCATCTCCCCTAGCTACAAATATTTATAAAGTTTTGTGTTTGTGGATTTTTTTACCTTTGGAGCAGTAAGGTTCTGTAGCATCTTCTATCATACTGGTAATACTGGTTTTCAGATACCACCATAATGGAGTTTGTAGAAGCCACACTCTTTTCCAAGTCTAA
Source organism: Urocynchramus pylzowi (assembly GCA_013397555.1). Lineage (NCBI taxonomy): Eukaryota > Metazoa > Chordata > Aves > Passeriformes > Fringillidae > Urocynchramus > Urocynchramus pylzowi. Next base: position 590,849 of record VZRH01003617.1, read on the forward strand.
GTAATTTTGTTTAATGCTGTTTCAAAAGAACCTGACAGCCTGCTTTGCAATTCTGCTAATATGCTGATTTGTACCTAGTTTTGGAGGCTCAAGATGATGATAGATGGTGATAATTAATCATCATGTTTCATGCATGGACAAGAGTTTAGGTCTTCTGATGGATAAATACACAAGTCATAAGTTCCCATCAGCATTTTACTCATAAAGCCTAAACCTAAAGGTAGCAAAGCACAGCAGCTGAGTGTGAGCTCTTTGTGTGCATTGCAGACCAGTGATCCCAAGTGTCCTTATCCCTGGTGCCACGCCTGTGTTTTTATATGAGAAATATATTCCAGATATTTCTTTGTGGTTTCTGTTTACTCACTCAGCCACTCCTTCCACCAGTCCCTGAAAATCTAATACAGAATTTCTAAAACCAGCAGCATGATGGGCCAGAGGAAAAGTCCCCTTTTCTAATCTTGGATGCGTTATTATTTGTGAAACTTATTAGTTTTGTGGAGTTTAATGTTTCAGTTATGTTTCTTTAGTGAAGGTGTTTGAACAGTCTAATTACAACTTTCTAAAGCAATTTATAAAATCATGTTTATTGTAATTTTAGTTAGGGCTAAATGAAAAAAAGGTCATAACTTGTACATTGTATGTGCAGTTGGAGTATCACATTGTATGTAGCTGCCGTTGGAGGAAAATGTTATTTAAATCTTACTTTACCAAAGAAGCTTCTGGTATCAATTCTGGGATTTTTAAAAGGGCATTTTAGCTTGTGTTTTCTCTGAGCAGGATTGAAGGCTGCCTGTTGTGACTCCAGTTCTTTCTCAGCATTGGTATAGGCCTGCTTCCTAGAGCAACTGAAGTTAAAAAATAGATTAAGTGCAAACCTGTGAAGAATCATGGAAAAAATTACTTTGTCAATATCTGCTATATTAGAGGGAAGGCTATGGATGCTATTTTTATTTTCACTGTGGTGCTTCAAGGCTGTGTTGTTTCCCACGGCACTCTAAGATAAATAATTTGACTTGAAGGTGAATGATGTTCAGAGAGTTATTCTCCAGGACATTATTGCATGGCAGCCACAAGTTAAATTAGATGATTCTTATATTTAATGTGAAATCACTCCTGTGTCTGTCTGATTATCTAGTAATTCTACTTCAAGCTGTCAGTAAGCTTGGACTATCCTCTCTTTTTATATTTCAAATGGTATAAGTAAAATTTAGCTAGTTTTCCTTTAGACAAATACCCAGCCAAGAGTGGGTACGAAATTTTCAATCACAAACTTTCATGATGAAAGTAAAACCAGGGAGGTATATTCAGAACAAGAATGGAGCAGCCTTTGAAGTATCACATAATCTTAAAAAAATCAAAGGTAACAAGAACAGAAAAGAGCAACAAAAGTTGGTGGGCTTGTATGATTTTTGAAGGATGATGCTTGACTTGTTTTAGACTGATGGGGAAGGTAATTACTGCATACAGGTTCCTTCTGAGCATGCTGCCTGTCACTAGGCATTTGCATTTTGGAAGCACCAGTTTGAAAACCTCACTTCACCCTATTACTGCAGCATGGACAGGTAATGGGACAGGGCTCTGTCAGTGCTTGGAAAGCACCAGGAAGTAAGAAGTCACAGGATATGTGTCTGAAAGGTACTTTATTACATGGTTCTGGTAATGAAAGTTGTCAGATCTGTTCACTGCACTTGCCAACAGCCCAGCCTCGAAGGGGCCTCCTTCAGTTCCTCCCTCTGCTCTGCCCAGAGCGAGCTTCTTCCAGGGACTCCGGTTTGTAGATCCGCAGGCTTCCCGTGTCCTGCGCGGGAGCATCGGGGTCACTCACGTGGCTTCTGCTTTGCACTCCTGGGCTGCGGCAGCTGTTCCAGCTGAGCCCGGGTGGTGCCAGCCGTGCGTGTGACCTGCAGCACACGGGGCAGGCTGGCAGGCGTCCCGGTGGAATCCCCAGGAACCCTGAGCCTCTCCTTGTCGCGGGGGCGGAGGTGGCCGAGCGCCGCCCCTTCGAGGAGCGTCCTTGCGGAGCCGGCCTGGGTGCGCGGGCACTGCTCGCTCTCGCCGGGGGACTTCAGCTCTTGGGTGGCTTCAGCCCGAGCGACGCAGAAGGAAGGGATGGAGCCTTCGTGTGGGGTTCCATGGAGGGTCTTTATTGAGCTCCTACCCAAAGGCTTCCAGGGGGGAAGAGCTCTCCAGGCAGAGAGAGCAGGGGTTCATATCGGGCTAGCGGGGCAGAACAGCAGAACGGATGAGATGGGGGCACAGGGGTGGAAAAAAGGGGAAAGGCCAGTGGGATACAAAGAATCAACACATGGCAACGATGCATTCTGGGGGAAGTTGTTTTCCTCCCCACGACCTCTGAGTTCGTTGCTTAAGGGTTGTCCCTCCAGGGGAGTGTGCTAAGCTTCTCCCCAGCCGGTTTACCGGCCTCCACCTTTCCCTTGACCGTGGTGCAGCCTAATAGATCATATCATGCATAAAACCAGAAGGTTGTGTGACTTACAATTTTTTTTCTTTAACTTCAATCCTGCGTGACTTGGTAGCCTTCTGGAAGAAGGCAGAAAAAAGATGTATACAGTTTGCACTGTATAAATCTATTATACAGAAGAAAAAGTGTAGATGAACACTTCTGTGTGACTCAAAACATGGGACTGTGTGTGTTTAGGTGAAATTTTATTCAGGATTTGTTTTGTAGCTCAAGAATTAATGCTTTAAGAAATTTTATTAATGCACCATGTTCAAACCCATGTTACTTATTGCTTATTGCCAGAAAAAGCCTTTTCAGTTTTTTGATCTTGAAAGAGTTGGTACTTTTATTCTCTTCTTGAAACATTCTGGCATTCTTTTAAGTAATAAAACAGAGTGGTTTTCTTATTTGTTAATTTTTCTTTCTGTATTCACCAGGAGTTAAGCATCTTTTGGAATTTCCTTTTAGAATTCCACTTTCAGAATTACCAGTTACCTTTCTTTCATCTCTTTGGACCTCTGCTTATCTCTGTTTGACATTATAAGCCATTTTCACTCTGTTTTGTAGTTTTAATTGTTACAATTTTTATTCTTGTTTCCTTCAGAGCAAAACAAACCCCTAAAAGACAGTTGAAATCTGTGGGAAGGCTCAGGACATGAAGCTGATGAACAGAAGCATCCTAAGTCTAATTTGTGGTGTTCTTGTTTCTTCTACTGTTCTGCTCCCTCTGTTTTCTCCTATGAATTTGCATAGTAAAGTCCTCAGAGGGGGATTTGTTTAGTTTTGCAGAGCAATGAAGCTTTCCCTGTATTTTAAATCTAATGTAATTTTAAAAGACACAAACAACTTCATCAGTAACATAATAATAAGCTGTAATACGTTGATATGGGCAAGTTAAGCTGTGCCTCTCTTTCTTTGGTTGACTTCAAGGAATAACTGCTGCAAGCTTATCACAAGCTTTGATTTCTTTGATTTAATGTTAAAAGCAGTTCTTGCTTTGCAGCTGTTCAAGACTGCCTGATTTTGCTGGGCTGGAACTTTGGGGAATGCTTGGCTTCCTGCCTGGTTTTTAGCAGCTTGTCAGGGACAGATGTTGTGCTGTCTCCTTCTGAGTATTTTAAAGCTGCTCAAGTGAATTCTTCAGACAGCACTTATAAATCCACATGGAGGCTTTTGCAGGCCAATAATTTAAACTGTAAGGCTAAAAATTTAAAAGCTCAAATGGCATATTTGACATGCTATTCAGTGAGAATGTGCACAAAAAAATCAGTGCCAGCATTTGCTAGTTTAAAAGTACATTTAGAAAAAACCCAGAATTCTAATAAACTCTGGTAATTATTATCTGGTAGTTATATGTAAGAATATGACACAGGAGAATATTTAACTCTGCAGTGAGGAACATGTATCTTACAGACGTCACAAAGTAAAGCAACAACGTTCAATATTCTGGTTTTGAATCTGCAACTGATTGTCAGAGAATTCTGTATGCATAGTTCATATAATTCCAGATTCATGTACATACTTGAATAAGTAAAATGATTTGCATGTCCATAACCACTAGGAGATTTTTGGAATATAAATCAAGTCTGACAGTGATGTCAGTCATAAAAGTTGTCAGTGCTTCATGTAATTATAACTTTGGAAATACAAGCTTAGAGTATATTGGTTTAAAAATGGCTCAGATCTGCTGTTCTGCACCATACTGGCACAAGGATTGTTTCAAATAGGTAGTAAGAACTCTGGTTATTACTGGACTAAAGGAAATTCCAAGTAGGACAGCATGTTTTGGTTTTTTTTTAAATTTTGTATCAAAATTTTTTTCAGGACACTAAGGATACTGAATTTCTTCTTAACCTTTTGTATTTTGCTCATCTAGAGAAACTGTTGTATGAGAGAAGGGATGAGATGTGTAAGTAGAAATTTGGAACAGTTGGTGACTTAAAGAATGGAAAATTTCACTTGAATAATTTAGTACCAAAATTGGCTAGAAATATTTTCCTGTTTTATCTCTCATCCTTCTGTTTTACTTTAATGACATTTACCATCCTGATACATTTCCTTTATTCTGGGGGTGTTTTGTGGAGTGTCAGCCACTAAAGGAAGTCTCTTAAGATTGAAAAAGGACCAGGGTGTTTAAGCGAGTGTAGGTTCAGAGGCTTCAAGAGAACAGAAAATATTTTCATCAGAAGTTAGTTTGATTGTTTTTTCCTCCTGTACACTTCTTGAATACATCATATTTTCTTCAGTTATCCCTTTCTCCCTTTCTCTTATATTTTTTTCCATGAAAAGGGGTAAAGGGATTTTGTGTAAATGTGCTTTGTGTTCTTTAGTGTCTAATGAGGCCGTAAGAAAAGAAGATAGAAGAGATCTCAACCATTCTTTATTTAGGCTTTTTCTAGTGAATAGGCATGAAGGATGATCCTGAAGTTGAACTGAACTGAGTAATAGGAATTTGTGTTGTCTGTGGCCTCTTTAAAGGGGATTTAAAGGTGTTTGGGCTTTTTAAAATGCATTTATCCTCACATCAGTTTTCTTAGTGGGCTTTTATTGCCACTGTTGTCCATGAAGAACTGATTTATAAAGCAGCACAGTATTTTTATTTGCCTCATTGTGAGTTCTGGCACAGTGCATTGAAATGCAAGGTTAAACTTACTGAAGGGTGATCTGGAAGTTCAGCAGCAACTTATGCAGGGGCTGCAGGATACAGCAACCTGTAAACAAAAGAAGCTGTTAATCACATACTTGCACTGATTCTGTGTGACCATACTTTGTTCCTGTTTCACTATAACCAAGACTTAGGTTAGTATTCTCAAATACTGAATACTGGTTACCTTGAAAATGAGCTGCAGATAATTTTGGAATTGAAGTATGGTAATAATGGTATTGATGCATGAGGGGAAAGAAAATCTTGCTTCCTAAATCAAAACTATTCTAAAATCTATGGTAACATGAATAAATGTATTCAGTTAGCATGTTCCTCGTAGATATGCTCAGGGACTTATACATGGAGCTGAGGAGGGAGATGTGAAATCTTTCATCCTTTTGTGTTTGCTAGATTTGCTGGTATTTTATGAGGTTTTGGTTTTGTTTTTTTTTTTTTTTTTGGTTGGTTGATTTTATTTTGTTGTTCTTTTGGGGTTTTGTTTTGTTCTTAATGTATGTGATGTTCTTGTGGGGGTCACAGGATACTCAGTGGATGTGAAGGGGAGCTTGGCACTGCCCCTACCCCAGAGCTGTGTGAAGCAGGATGGGGGTGCTTGGCTTCCTATGGTAGCAGTATGACAGAATGTGCAATAGATCTATTTTCTTTCACTTCTTAATATGTTTTTTGTTTTCTCTATAGAACTATATGGAATTTACATAGCTCTTATCTTTGTATATACAGACTCAGCTCTGGGGCTTTGCTATCACTTCTGTGAAGATTTCTCTCTTCTACTGTAACCTTTATAGTACCTTTGGAGTTTGTAAACATACAGTGCTAGGATGATGACCAGTTGTTACAGACTACAGTGTATAGTCTTCATCTCTTCCAGATGTTTAAGCATACAACTGAAAGCGGAATTGTCTATTCTAATTTATACATAAGAAGAAAGCTACAAATCTGAGTTCATCAGTTTGAGTCATCCTTCAGTCATTTCCTGATTTCCCTAAAGAAATCCCTTTCCCTTATGTACTTCTTTCTGCCTTCAGACTTGTACAATTGCAAACGATGTTTTGCACAGTGAGATGTATTAATGCAGCAGTACATTTTCCTTTCCAAATGTATTCCATGTCGAATAATGAAAAGCACAGGCTGATCTCATTTGTGATAGATGTAGTGTTAGCAGGAGATCATTTCTTCTCCTGTCCTTGATGAAAATTAGGTTGTCAAAGATACTAGCTGTCCATGTGTTAGCAGATGGGTTTCCTTGGTGCTAAATGTCACCAAGTTTTATTATGGTGATGGCTCAGGGAAGAAATGGTGGGGAATAGGCTGTCATTAGCTAAGCAGAATTTAACAAAGAAAAAGGGTCCTGACAAAGTTGATTTAGAATGATGTCCTATCATCTTACAGTTTATCTTCTTTGGGGTTTCACAGTTCTGTGGAAGAAAACAAAAGATGCAAAGGTACACTATAAAAAAGCAGGAGCCTCTGCTTGTTCATCATCTTTAGTGTCCGTCATAATGAAATCTGCCTAAAGTTGGTTAGTTTATGTAGCAAATAATTGTCAGTTTGGATTGAAGAATTCTCTTACAAATCCACTTTAATTAAAAATCCTGGGAATTAGCTATATGGCAGCTGATTGCAAAATCTTGAATGTAAATGTCGTGGTTTAACTTGAATATTAGTAATAAACAGTGTGATTCATTTGAGATTTGAATCTCTCCCAGATTTGTAGTAAAGTGTTCATTAGTACTGATCTTAGATGGTGCCTAAAATCTTCCAAGTTTTGTTTTTAATTTTTTTGTATTAACTTATGGAGACAGTCACAATAAGGTGACTCTTTAAAATATAGGCAAAACTCTGAATTTGAATATTACAGATGGTTGATTCTCTGCATTCCTTCTCTCATGAAGCAAGCATTAACACATGGCTTCAGTACTGAACACAAGTTTGGAATATCTGCTATTCGACAGGTCCTTAGAGACAGTAACTGCATTCAGGGAGGTTGAATGTGAATAACAAAATGGTTTTGAGTAACCTGTGTTTAACCAAGTAAGACTGACTGTACATCAGACTGTCAAATATTTACCTCCTCCAGCCAAGAAATGCTTGTGCAAACTGTTGTCAGCATTTTGAGTGCAGCACCAATGGGCGCCAGGGCAACCAGATTAATACACATTTGGTGTACCCTTGCTGCCCAAAGAAGAAGCATAAAGATTAAACAAAAAAGGAATATAGAAAAAACAGCATGTGTTCCTCTTCTGCTTTCTGCCTAGTAATACCTATGTATCTTGTGATGAGCTTGCTGTATGTTTTTTTTTTTAAGCTAACCAAGCAACAACTCCAACAAAACAAACCCTACGTGTTGCAAGTCATAGCTTGCTCTTGTGAGCCTTTTTGTCTCATGCCTACCTCTGCCATTCATGGTCCTCTGGTCTCTGGTGGGTAGGACATGAAGTGACTTCAAGAATCTGTCACTGGCTTCTAGGTAAGAAAGTTATGCACAATGAACATGTTAAAAAGTATCTGAAAATGCCTGTAAAGATGGGGAGACCCTTTAAAAGTCCCTATCCTATTCTTTTGTTTTTCAGGATAGTAATGGGAAGTCATTTTGTAGACAGGTTCCTGGGACTGAAGAAAAAAGTCTTACAGTTGGAATCTCAGAGAAATGTCACAATGATGCTGGGTCTGGCTGGGGTGGTATTATGAAGTTTTCTGTCTGCAGAGCAGTTGTGGGGCTGTGTCTCACACTAGTGGCTAAAGCAGTGCTGACCACAAGGTTGTGAGGAGACACAGCCAGGGCAGCTGACCTCAGCTGACTAAAGGGCTGTTATATGCCATGCCATATGATGCTGTGCTCAATAGTGAAAACTCAGGGAAGAGAGGAGCAAGGGAGAGGAAGCTTCTGGCTATGATACTTGTCTTCACAGTCAAGTGTTAGCTGTGCTGAGGCTCCTCTTCCCAGGAAGCTGCTGGACATCTCTTCAGAGTAGGGAATTAATTCCTTTATGCTGTCATCATCTTGATCCATGGGTCTTTTTACCTTCCTTCTCTTTTTCACTTCATGCCACGGGGGAGGGTAGTGGGTCAGTGCCAGGTGGGTGTTCAGCAGCTGCCTGGAATCAACGCGCTTCAAACTCCCTCACTGGATGACTGGCACTGAATAGGCTCAAAAAGGAAATTGAGGAAGAATATGAGGCCAAACCTTTTCTGTGAAGTAAGATGATGTAGTCTGCTGCTCAGAGGCTGGGATTTACCAGCAGAGTTGCAAGATAAAGGATGTTTAGGCTTGCTTAAGGGGGTAGGTGTAGCTGGTTAGGATGCATGGGATAGAAACTGGTATGGGTGTTCACTTGTTTTGTGCTCCCCAGCCCTAGCCCTGATCAGGTGGTGGTGTTGAAGGTATAAGACAGGCTTCTAAAGTAAGTTCTCTGGAAAGAAAACAACAAAGTGAGGCTTGTTCATTTGGTTTTAGTTTGTTTTGGTTTCTTCAGAGAAAGTTGATGCTAGTGGTATCTGCTGTTGCTTTTTGAAAGGGTTTGTGTAGTGAGCAGATGTCACTTGGTGACTGTCACACTGTTTTGTATTCAGCTGAATGAGTAAACAAACCATTGGAGAGACTGTGCTTGAGGATTTGGAGTTTGTTTCTTTAGAATGCTGTGTCTTTGTAATCTCTTTTTACAGAGTGAGAGTTACAGAATGGAAGATTGCTGTATTGACTTGTTAGAGTAGGGAATTATTAATTACAGACTATGTCTTGTGAGCAAATTGATATAATCTAACTGTAGAGCTCTTTTTCTGCATGGGTAAGCAAATGCATTAAGCTATAAACAGATGTATCAGACCTTTTACTTCAATATGGGAAAAATTAAAAGTTAAAGTTGGTAAGCAGGTTCAATAGTAAATAAAATTGTTAGGTCATCAAATACAGAATGCAGTTCATTCAGTATCTTAACACCTGAGATAAATAGGATACTTGATGCATTTTAGTGTTCTGTTCAAATTCCCTGTAAAATTAACCAGATGCAGCTTCATCAGTTTTTACTTGGGAGACTTGTATCATATTGCTACATATCAGCATAATTAGAGATACTCAGTGGTGTTAAAATTGTATGTTTACAATATGTAAATGCAGTTCTGTAGCCATGAAGTCCAGGAATTAAATAGCTGAATTAATCTGGCAGAAGCAAAGTCAAGAGAAGTTACTGAAAGTGAGAAAAGGAAATCTGAAATGAACTTGTTTGGTTTCGTTTTATACTGTCTGTTACTGGTTGGCAAACAGGGCACTTACAAGGCTGTAATGAGCTGTGGGAAGGGCTGAGAGTCACACAGGACTGATCTGCTCATCAAATGAGTCCATAATAGCTAAACAACACCACAGACATTTTTCATCTGTTTTACCTGTTTACTATCAATACCTTTTACATATTGATTAAAAAAAAATCACTTCTCAATCTGTGATCTCTGGCAGATTTATTAATGCTGTAATTTTTTTTTCAAGATGTGTATAATGAGAGCACCTTAGGATACTGAGAAGAATATTAATAACCAGCCCTGAAAAATGGCTTAGATTGTCCAGTAGATTGTCCCACCTCTTTGTCTTTGTCTTTCTCTTTAAAAATGCTATTTATGGCATCAGTCAGCATTAGTTCTCCCTCTCTGAGAGTTCTGCCTGCGACTCCATGGTGACCTGCTTTGAGAGGCTGTATCTTCAGATTTGTATTTCAGTTCAGAATGAGTTTTACAAAATGTCATGTCAGTGGATTTGGATGTTGCACTCTAAGTTGAAAGCCTTTGAAATGCACAGTAAATACCTAAACTCTATTTGACACCTTAGGAAGGTACTAGCAGCAAGTCAGGAAGTGATATAAAGAAGCTTTAGTTCGCTCATGTAATTATAGTGGGATAAAAATATTAGAAGGTGTAAGAATTAAGATAATGTGAGAATCAGTTGCAAAGCATATGAAAAATTTTAGATTTATGAACACAGTCCATCCTAAAAATGTTAAGGGAACCTTTATATTTAATGATGCATCAATAAATGTGGTCTCTTCTCTCAAAATGCAGCAGTCTTGGTTTTCATCCTACGTGGTGTTTTTCTCTTCCCCTCTCAAGTATTATTTCAGCTTACTGGGAAAAAAGTGTTTCTCCAAACTGCATGAGTCGATTTTAAAAATATTTTTATTAGTTTGTGGTTTATTGTAGACAGGTCAAATAATAAGATGCTTTTTGTTGCCTATTTTTAGCTTGAAAGGTTTTAACTTCTGAAGTCATTAACGAGTTGCATGTTACAGCTTGGCTCATTTAGTGTGTTCCCAAGGAAAAAAAGGGAATTGCTGCTCCTGTGTTCAGCTGTAGTGGAGCGTGCATTAAACTCTGCCTCACCCCCTGTGCTGTTCTGAGCTTCTGCACACAGACAGGCACTGAGTTCAGCCAGGTACACCAGCAAAGCCTTGATGTCCTGGGGATGTTGTCTATGATGGGATGAAATCACACACCTTGTGGTTTTAACAAATATCAGGAAAAAACCCACTTATAAAAAGTTTGAGGAGGTTTTCAGGGCAAGAGTTGAGCTGGTGCTGTGTATAGCTTTCAGTTTGGCTCGCACAGGGCAGAGAACATATCTTGCCAATATGACAGAATTTTATTGCAGGAATTGGCAAAGGCTGGAATAAAAGTTCAGTGTTAGAATTACAGTTTGTAAATCCCTCCTGGCTCCACTTCCAGCCAAGAGCCCCACTGGTGGCTGTACAGCCAGAACTGAGGAACTTTCTTGTAGCAGGGCTGTAGTGGCTGTGGTTGGAGTGTGCCCTTGGATTGCCTAAGTTCCACAGCAAATGAGTAAGATGTGTTCCAAGGCACAGGAAAGCTCACTCCTGAGGTGGTTAAATGAGTTGATTTGAATCTGGGAATAGGAGTTTCTTTCCCAGCTATTCTGGAATACTTCTGTGGTGGCTGTATGTTTCTGTTACTTTTAATATGAGGTTTGATGTTTAATAGCATTTTGCTAATTTTTGTTAGACAGGAGTTGGTTTTGATTGCTGAGTATTACTTGTATGAGCTTTTAGAAGGAGAACTTAGCTGCTGCAAAAATAACCCATGCAACTATTGAATTACAGGGTTTGATTTTTTTATGGTCAAATGCCTATTATCCTGAAGTCAGGTAATTACATTGTGTTTTCCAGTACTCCATGTACCTGGCAGTGAGTATGCCATACTTTAGGTAAAAGCAAACTCATGATGAGTCATGTGATAGGAGGTAAATTTGTGAATTTCCACAGCCTGTTCTATTATAAAAGTATTTTGTTATTTAACATCTAATATCCTTAATTTTGTAGTAAGTTTTTATAGAGGTTTTCCTACCTAGAGGATAGCATTTTATATATGCTTTAACTGTTGCACTTGAATGTGGCAATATTCTGAGTTTAAGACAGCTTGAGAGGCAGAATTAGTTAAATAAAGTTAAACAATGAGTTGGTCCTTGAGATGTAATCCAGTGAAATATTTTTAGCAAGTCTGGTGTTTTTTTGAAAAGTACAATATGAGACTATATGGCAATGTTTGAAAAACCTACTTGTCTGGCAGAAGGACTAACACTGAATAAATGCAATACCCAGGTAGATGCCTTTTGGGGTGGATAATCATGAAGTGATACCCAGTGAAAAATGAGAGAGGAGCCTCTAGATTTACTGCAACAGGGAATAAAACCTCCCTGCTTACGGCCGTAGCCCTGAAATCTGTAATTTCTTTCCTGAGGCTGTGGGTGTGTTGTAGGGAAGTGCACTCGGGCGAGTTGCTGGCAGCAGTTGGAGTGCTGGGATTGTGTCATGTTTCCCACAAAAGCTTTGCTGTGCAGCCACATGACTGCGGCATCCCAAAATAATCACTTAATCTCGCTGCTAGAGGGCCTGCCTCACACTCACAGCAGAACTCTGTTTGGAGCCTGACTGATCTTTCCTTTTTTTCTTTTTTTAAGCAGAAGATGGGGGGAACTTTACAAATGTATCAGGCCCCTTATATTACTTGTCTGGTTTTTATCTGACAGATGTTGTAGGAAGTGAGTTGTATATTTAAAAATACTTGAAGATGTACAAATATATAATACATTTTCTTAAATGCAGTTTTGCTTTAGAGGGTGGGTCTTAAAATTTAAAAAATATTTCCAGGTTATTGCTTGTGAAAAATAATGTATCTGAGAATAGTTGCACATAATTTGTTTGGTTCCTAAGGTTATGATTTTTACTTTTGCTGGCATTTCTGAAAATCTCAGTAATTCTCTTATGCAACCACTGGCAGCAATAATATGCTCTGAAAAAGCATGAGAGACCCAGTCAAGGCTAGGAGAGAATTTAATGCTTAAAATAGGGAAATCCATTGAGCAACCAGATCCAGTGAAAGATGCCCCTGCCCACGGCAGGGGGGTTGGACCAGATGTCCTTTAAAGATCCCTTCCAACCCAGCTTGTTTTGTGATTCTGTCAAGTGTTAATATGTTCAAAATTTTCCATGTTTTGAAACAATTGCTGCTTTTTAGTACTTGTCTTTCCTATTTAGATGGCAAAGGGAGGGCGATAATATTTGTAAAATCTGCCAGGTTTTTATGTGAAGTGGCTTTTTGTTACTTTGTTTGTTTTGGGTTTTTTTAGAGGCAGAATGTAATGTTATGTAATCGTAAAAGACATATATGGGTTTGGTAGGGTTTTTTTTTAGTTCTGTATTGAGCACAGCAGCTTACTTTCCCTGTTGTATGCAACATTTAGAAGGCTGTTGGGAAGGGATGCTTTAGCTTTTTTCAGGGTAGGTTTCTCTTGCCAATAGAGATTGTAATGACAGGCAGATCTCCTGTTTTGCCTAACCAGAAAAGAAAGGAGGGAGACTGTCTGCCCAAAACTTGGCTGTGTAAAAGCTGAAGGTTGTTCTGCAAATTTTGGATGTTCAATAGGAGGGAGAAAAAAAGACTGGTTAGAACTGCCACAGTTTTATGTGGTGAAATCTTACCCGCTGACTGATGCAAATCATTGTCTTCTGTCTTGGGTGGATTTTCTGATTTTTGGCATCTAGATTGCCCTTGTCAAACATGGATTTATGAACACTTGCCACTGTTGAAGGATGCTTCATAACCAGGTATCCAGTGGAGTTACCTACATGTGACATATGTAGCCATTACTTCCTAGGTGTCATGATGTGTGCAGAGCTCTGGCTTTGAGCTTCTGCTCCGCTCCTGCGAGAGGAGCCTCCCTGGAGTGCTGTGGGCAGCTCTGGGTCCCCAGCACAGGGAGGACAGGAACCTGTTGGAGCCAGTCCAGAGAAGGCCACAAAGATGCTCAGAGGGCTGGAGCATTGTTTGATGTGGGGACAGGCTGAGGGAGCTGGGGGTGTTCAGGCTGGAGAAGAGAAGGCTCCAGGGACACCTCATTGCAGCTTTTCAGTACAGGAGGGAGGCCTAAGGAACAATGGGGACAGACTTTTTAACAGGGCCTGTTGGGATAGGACCAGGGGTGGTGGCTTTAAGCTAAAAGAGCTTTGATTTAGATTGTATGTAAGGAATAGGTACTGTGAGGGTCGTGAAGCAGCAGAGCAGGTTATCCAGGGAAGCTGTGGATGCCCCCATCCCTGGAAATACTGTAGGCCAGGTTGGATGGCGTCTGAGCAATCTGATCTAGTTGAAGATATTCCCCCTCATTGCAAAGGGATTGGGCTAGATGACCTTTAATTTCTCTTCCAATCCTACCCACTCTAATTCTAGTAGAAGTGTAGAAGATCAACTTCCCCATTCATTTTCGGTTGCCTGTGAGGTCTTCAGTGAACTGATTCTGAAGTTGCTTTTTTTCCAGACATCTCTTTTGATGATAAAAGCAAGTAATGGATAACTCTTGATGCTTCCAAATTATGCAACAGCTGGTGTGTGTAACTTTTATTTTTATGGTTATTGCTGTCCTCCCCATGTTCAGTAATGCCAAGAGTCTCATTTTAGAGTTGTGTCTTTTTAGGACAAAACATAATATACATATGAGTAGCTGTGTAATAAATTGTTGATGTCAGTGCCACCTTAAAACCTTTTTACTTTCAATGTAGAGACCATTACAATGTGTGTGTAGATTTTCAGATGTAGTGGGCTTACAAATGTGAAATATAGCTCTTCTGTTGTATGAAATGATTGCTGTATACATGAAAAATATTTCAGCAAAGCTTTCTGGGCTTTTTTAACTTGACTCAAAGTAATAAAAGTGCCAGATGATAAGAAAAATGTTGTGAACAGGTGCTCACATTTTTTTTTATTTGAATGTCTCAGTAACTTTTCTTAGTGCTTATTCATGATATTTTTCTGTAGATATTTATTGTTTGAAATTATAAAAAAGTAATGGTAGCAATACATTTTAAGCTCACTGAAGGGTTACCACATTGATTCCTTGTTTAACTGAGGTTGAAAGCTTCAGATTTACTGCATTTCAGTCTTAGTTACATGAAAGAGCTGAATTTCCTTAGCTGCAAGAGTTTCAGATTTGTAACTTCAGGCAGGGTTGAACTTAAGAATTAGCTTAGATTCTGTCTGTGCAGGAGCATTGTAGCAGTGGTGCTGTGTGTGGGAGCTCTGTTAGGGAAAGGTGCAAAAAGCCTCCCACTAGTTTGGAGTAATTTAATTTTTAATTATAATATCTTTTATCCAAGAATCTCTGAGTGCTTTACAAACACTTAGAGCTTTATTCTCAAAATGTTCTTCTGTATTGCAATGCTTTGCAATAAGGGAGTGCTGTGAGGGTGAAATGTTACCTTAATTTTCCACATACGAGATGGGCATGTTATGTGTCTGCTGAGACAAATGTTCATTGATGACACGAGAATGTGAGTCACAGTATAGACCACAGTTTTATTAAACTTAATCATACAGTTGCAGGTGAAAATTAAAGGCTATAATAATATTGTTAAAGTCCTTGCACTGTTCCACAGTCACAGATGGATTCAGTGCCTAATGCTGGTAGCAGACATTGATACAGCAGTTGCCAGGCCCAAAGCTGATAGTCTTCTCATTGTTCACCAGACATGAAAGTTGAAATAGGATTAAAATCAGAAAGATCCATTTCTTATTTAATCCATTTGTTGGCTCTTCCTGCTTTTTCATCTTATTTTTTTAATACTATTTTGTACTGCCTCTGAGTAATGAAAAGGTTTGTAAAATGGCTTTTAAAGAACTGCAGTGTTCAATCACTTGAATAGAAGTTAAAAACCTAAAAGAAACACAGCAAGAGAAAACAAAATGATACTACAAAACTCAGCTACAAGAGTTAAGAGGATGCAATTTCTGCCGTTTCTTTGGGAGCCTCCTCATTTCTGTTTCCTTTTTTCCCCCTTGTCTTATTTAATCAATATAATAAATATATATAATCAATATAGTTTTCAGCTTACTGCTTCTTTATATTGTGGTTCCTTACCAAAATGTCACCAGCCTAGCAGTGCTTCAGGTTACAATCCATATCACATCAGCTGCCTAAAACTGTAGTAGGGATTACTGGTTTTTGCTCCTACCTGCCCAACATGGCCATTTAATAATATGCTTGTAGAAAGCAGAGAACTTAACATTTGCAATGTTTTATGATGTATTTTTCTCCCAAAACTGGGCAACTTTTGGTGGAATAACAATTTTTTTTCAATGAGAAATCATTTGTTTCTTGGAGACATGGTTGCAGCAAAGGGGAGGTCTTGTGTAATAAAGCTGAGAACTGTGAAACACAGACATTTATAACCAAGCTTTTTATGAAAGGAGTAAAGAATAAGAAAGCTTGCCATGAAATATTCTTGATTGAAAGGATCTGCTTTTCCTTAGAGGCATGTGAATACCTCTATATAAACAGGGAAAGCCAATACAGATATGAAGGCTTCTTGTTTGGACATCTTATTTGTTCTGTTGGTTGTGTTTTCTCTAATCCTCATGCTGCATCAACAGTTGTATGTCTGTGAACATCTGTAAAATTGACTCTAGTGAAAAACTTGAGAAAAGACAAAGACATGGCAATGCTGCAGAACATAAAAAAAGTTGAGGTTCCATGGTTTCTTAGGTAGCCTGGATTGTTAGTTTGCTTGGTTGGTTGTTTTTACAAAGAGTTACAAAGAGGAAAAAGTTACTTGCAAAGCTTGAATTAATTCAGTTACTTATATTGTTGGCATACCATTTTCTTCTTCTTTTATGAGTAAATATTGAGGAAAGTTCTATGTGACATTGTAAAGATGAATTGTGAATTTCATTGGTTCCATGCTTCCACTTTGGCTGCATAGTGACACCTTTAGATGAAGCTGAAAATAAGTTTGACTTCCCATTTTCAGGTTTGGATTTTGGCTCCTTTTCTGTCCTGAAACCTTATTTTCCAATGTATATGAAGACTTCTCTCACTGTTTTGCCCAAAATATTTTCTCTTCTGTAATTCCTACTGTATAGTCACATTCCTCGAGTAAGTCCACATTTTTTCTGTTTTCACCTATAGTGAGGAAAATGGGATTTTCCAGTTCTGCAATTTATTGGCAATTCTGAGTTCCATTGGTTTCTGAGTGCTAAAAATGCAAATTTTTTAGAATATTTGTTGTCTTGAACATTCATTTTAATTCAAATATGTGATCATGAACTGAGATTATTGTGCATTAAATTACCACACATTAACTGTGAAAGCCTGCTTCTTACCTCATTTTCCTGAGTCATGATTTTTCTTTTGTGCTTTCAAGCATGTAACAAAATGCTACTGCAAAACACTTGGTATGATTGCTGCTAAATTGTGTAAGTGCTACTCAGCTCCTGGGGTGAAATAACCAAGGTGTCAGGCTCACAGTGGTGCTTTCTGCTGGTTCATGCAGGCCTTGCTGGGGTCTTTTTGTCGAGTAACAGTTCACCTCTGACCATCTGAGGCCTCAGGGATGTTGGACTGAAAGGGCATCATTTCTCTGGGAAGTCATGGGTTAGACTTCTCCCTGCAAAAACACAGTTTGTGCCTTTGGTTTATCTCAGAGTTGGTGTGTGATGGTCCTTTGAAAAAAAAGACTTAATGGGCTCTTTACTTTGTATGCTACAGTAATTTGTCTTGATTTCTTGGGGTTTTTATTCAATTTCTAGTCTACAAATAAAAACCTGTCTTAAGTTTCAGTGTGTATTTTTTTTTTATTTACATTGCCTCTGATGTAAACAATATGCAGCAGCATCCTTTCAATGTCCTTTTAGCAGAGGATGCCAATAAAGATTGTTTTATTAGAACAGATACTTAGGTTTCTTAATTTTCTTCATTATTTGCTGGAGGGAGCCAAGTGTTAAGCACACAGGACTCGAGGTGAGGCCGCCCCAGCCCCGAGCAGAGCGGGACAATCCCTCCCTGGCCCGGCTGGCCATGCTGGGCCTGGTGCCCCCAGGGCAGGGATGTCCCTCCTGGCTGCCAGGGCACTGCTGGCTCAGGTTCAGCTTTCCACTGCCCAGGACCCCCAGGTCCCTTTCCCTGGCACTGCTCTCCAGCCCCTCATTCCCCAGTCTGTCTGTACACCCAGGGTTGCTCCATCCCAGGTGCAGAATCCGGCACTTTCCCCTGTTGAGCCTCTCATGGTTGGTGACTGCCCAGCCCTCACATTTGTGGTGGTCTCTCTGCAGGGCCCTGCAGTCAAGGGAGTCAACAGCCCCTCCCAGTGTTGTATCATCTGTGAACTTGCTCAGGGTCCCTTCCAGTCCTTCATCCAGGTCATTAATGAAGATGCCCATCACATGATGTTTTTACCAGCTATTAGTTAGACATTTTATCCAGAAGGATACTGGGAGACAGCACTGAAAGCTTTACTGAAATCCAAAATGATTATGTCACCTCACTTCCCCTGATCAACTAGGTGAGTTACCTTCTCAAAGGGTAGCACTGCTTTATAAATTGGGAAATGCTGGTTGCTGTTTGATTAAAGAAAATGGGAAGCAACTTGAGTTGTCTTCCTTTGTTCTCTAAGGTGCTTATCATCATCGAACCTGTGAATCTGATACCAAGCATGTGCTAAATGCTACTGGAATATGATGTCATTTTTGTTTGTTTGTTTTCTGGAGAAGTTTGGGTAAAAGCAAAGGTGACAACTCCAGGTTGTTTTTTCTGGCTTGTTCTCCTTCATTGCTGAATGTTCAAATAGTAACATGCCTGTAGTCGCTTGACAGAGAAGTCAAATCTAAGTAATTGTTGCTCTGCAGCAAATTGTTGTGAAGGCTGTGCCTGCATTTCTAAAAGCAAAATGTCTTACTAGGTCTGATAATATGTTCTTAGACTTCACATTTACATGTCATACAGGAAAAAAAAGCATAACTGAACACCTGAACAAGTAGACCAAGAATTCACCCAGTGTTGCAGAAGGACAAGGGAGGAAGAGCGGTGTGGAGCTGGTGGCCTGTCTGCTGAGCCAGTCTGATTCTTGCCTTCTCTTTGTTGGGGCTCTTCCTTCTGGCTTTTTCTTTAACACTTGCTGTGAAGGTTAAGTCTTGAAGCTGGAGATGGTTTTTCAGAATGATTTGGGAGTACTGAAGCATAGCCAGATCATGATGAAGCCTACAGTAATATAAATTTTACATTAAGATTGGTTATTAAACTGTAGAAAAGGACACAGCAGTTTTTTGAAAACTCTAATTACTTAGGTTATTGCCAAGCTGGAATGAAATTAGTTGTTTTGCCAATAGCCAAAAGATGGAAGATAAGAGTTACGAGCAGTTATATAAAACCTCTGAATGCCCACTTTTTTGGTATTAAGACTTTATGTTCACCTGAAATGTGTTCAGAATTGTTTTTATTGCCACTCTTTCAAGGTACCACTGAAAAAGCATATGTTGCAAAAAACTGGATTTGTGTATGTGAGATAGACAGAATAAGCAAAGAGTTAAGAAGTTTCATTTCAGCTTTGTAACATGCATTCTGTTTTATTAGATCATTATCAGAAATCAGTTCAATCTGTCAGTTTGGTGCTTTATGTGAACTTTTCCAATGGCAACCAGCAAAATTTTTTTCCCCTTGTATATAAATCAGTAAATCTGTCAAAGTCTGCCTTCAGCCTGGCTGTTCATCCATATGCTGCAGAATGCTGAAAGAACAGGAATGCAGCTATTTCTTAGACAGAACTATTTTACTGTATTCTGCAATGCTGGATGTGGTAGCTAATTAGCATTTTTTTGAAATTTCTTTGTAGTTTGTTATTACTCTGTGCAAAATTTCACCTGGGTATATGCAAATGAGTTCATACTTGTCTTGGTAGGGTGGTACGATGTCTGAATGGCAATGGCTTACAATAAGAAACAGGATTCATTTTCTAGTGTCTTGCAAAAGAGTTTCTCTAAGCAATTTAACCTTTTCTGTGTGAAGCAGTCACTGGGGAACCTTATGTATAATGCTACATTATAATAGGCTCTTGCACATAAAGCAGCTTTAAACATTTTTTTTCCCCAGTATGCTGCAGAGGTTCAGTAGTTTGTTTTTAAACTGAGCCAAAATAACCATAACAGCTTTTTGTGGGTTTAGAAACCAGATGTCAAGATTCTCAGAAATGTCTCGCTGCCCTAGTGCTGTATTTGAATTTCTACTGGTGCAGATGTGAACTGCTAGCGGGTCATCTCATTCTCAAATTATTTTGCAGCTATCATATCAGAAATTTATATAATAAAATAATTCAGCTTTTTGTGGTGATGTACATCTTAATGAGAATCTACTAGATGTTGATTTTAAGGAGAAAAATTTCAAACAAGAGAATAAACCTGAATGTATGTAAAAACTTTCTTTCCTCTAGAGAACTCACATTTCTCTTTTCTTCTCAGTCCTCCTTTGCTGCACTGTAAGTTTTGCATCAGGTCCGGTAGACTCAGTGATTTCAAGGCATTAGGAAAAATAAATCCACCAGTGCATACATTCAAATGAATGCATCCTGCAATATGTTACTGCTAAAATTACTTACACTTAGAGCAAGTAATTAAATTCCACTGATGAGATTATTTTTCTCCTCATAATGGGAAGTGTCCTTTTCACTTTTCTGTCTTTCTTATAATCAAAACAACATATGTTGCAATTGCTGGTTTCTTGATGAATTCACAGTAATAACCATGAACTGTTGGATGTTGGTTTTGGCTTGATGCAAGATCATTGGTGTTGTCTTGAATGAGATATTGCCAATATACAAGAGAGGATTAGGTTTTTTTGGAATGTGTTCAGTATATTCAGTGAAACTGTATTACAGGCAGGACATGGCTTTATTAATCCAAGGCTTTTCCATCAGTTATTGGGAAAAAAATTGAGAGAAACTTTGCTCCAGTAGTAGATGTAGTTTTGAGAAAATTCTTCTGTGACTGCCATTTCTCTCTGTATCAGTGTCCCACTAATATTTTAATCTTGATTGGTTTGATCTCAGTTCATAGGCTTCTCTCTTGGTGCAAAGCTTTCAGGACAAGCCAACTAAACCAGTCTATCTTATCTCCCCTAGCACATGACTACTGTTTTTTCTTAAAATTAGCCTTGGTTCTTTACACTTTACCTGTTTTCCTAGGTGAGTTTGTTTGTTGTTTTGTTTTTGTTGTTGTTTGGTTTTGGTTTATTGTTTTCTTTCTTGTTTGTTTGTTTAGGGTTGTTCTTTTGTTGGATAAGCCAGGGCTGCTAATCCATGTGTAATTTTGGAGCCATCAGTTATGATGTCAGCTTTTCCTCTTAATATTTATTGTCTGTTAATTTTTTTCTGAGGAGAAATAACATGTTGGCAGAGGGCTGCCTCAGCAGCCTGATCCTAGAGAACAAATGGGAAAATCAAGTGACAAGAGCTTCCATGAATGAACACATCTTGTACTTCAGAAGTATTTTGGTATAGCTGAGCCATCTGCTGCCTAGAACTGAAAAGTTCTGAAGACAGTGTCTGCAGCATGTTGGTTCCAGGCTATGCTTTGTCTTTGCAAGATTTGGTCTTTTTACTTTGTCTTCATGGTCTCATGTGGGGCCTTTCTCCTGCACAGGTGTGGACTCATTAAAACTGGACCAGATTCTTAATGCCCAGTTCTCAGGGAATGGGCTGTGATTTGACTCTACCAAACTTTGGTTTTCCTCTGGACTCTTTGGCATTATGCTTTTTTTCCTCTCTCTTTCTGGGGTGCTGTGGCTGCTTATGCCTAAGTGAAATTTTTCTTGGCACAAGCTGACAGACAAACCTGAGAAACAGTCTGAAAAACTGCTAGTTTTGACTCTTTTCCCAGCTAGGAACTGTGCTGATTTTATGAATAGGGAAAAATCCTCAGAGCTTGTTATTCCAGTCTAGGTGGAGTTAATGCTTAGGCTGGGTAAGGGTTGAGAAACCTTTGAAAGGACTCAGTAAGTCATGTGGGAGTGTGAATCAATGAACTACCACCTTAGGAAACTCAGACGTATTTAATTTCTCACTAAGAGTGTGTCTTCATATGTCTTCAAAGTATATAAAAGAATATTAGTGACTGAGGTCTACCTGAAATATGTTCAGAATTGTTTTTATTGCCACTCTTTCAAGATGCCACTGAAAAAGTAGATTTTGGAAAAAACCTGTTCTGTGTATATGAGATAAATAGAATAAGCAAAGAGTTAAGAAGTTTTATTTCAACTTTGTAACAGGCATTCTGTTTTATCAGTTCATTATCAGAAATCAGTTTAATTTGTCAGTTTGGTGCTTTATGTGAACTTTTTCAATGGCAACCAGCAAAATTTTTTTCCCCTTGTACATTAATAGTGAATGTGCCTTGTGGCAGCATGAAAGAGACTTTGGGGCGTTGCAGAGAATGAGTGAAAAGCTTGCTTTTGTAATTTCAAGTGGTTTGCTCTAGTTGCTGTTAAAGAGTAAGTTTTTGTTGTATTTTGTTATAGTGGGGTTTTTTTTTGGAGGTTGACGTGATTGAATGGGTTAGTTATAGGGGCAGTGTCAGTTTTCACATTGCAGTCTCCTGTACTGAGTGATGCTTGTGGTGAGGTACTAAGGCAAGGCTTTATTGGAGTGTCATCCCTTGCAAGTCAGAATGAATTCCTCAGCATGTAAAATGAAATGTATGAGAGTCATGTTGTCCTCTACAATTAATTGGTGAAGTGTGTAACACTGCTCTGCTCTCGGTTTTCCCATCTGTTGCAGAGCACAGTATGTGCAGAGGGATTCTGAATCAGTGCTGGCCTGAGCAGAATGAAGAGAAAAGGAACTTTTCTCTTTGAATTCTAATTTTCGGGGTTTTTCAGTTTTTTTCCTGTAGTATATCTTGCTCTAAGTGCTGTACATGTTTTTGTGTAACTATTTGTTCAGAGAGAAATTAAGTGTGTAAGAGAAATTTCTCCCTTTTGTTCTCTTTTGGGAATCACAAGGCTCTGCTGGGCCACCTGGCATTCTGGGCTGAGTGCAGGTCCAGCTGGGCAGGAGCAGAGTCACTCATGTGCTCCCACAGAGGAACAAATGGCACCCTGATGGTGGTGGGAGTTGGGGTGGCAGACCACAGCCTCACTAAGCTCCTTTGCAGAAATTTGGGATGTTTGAGAGGTTCTCTATGTCTGTGCTTCACAAGTGCCAACAACTCTGTGGTAAGAAACATTCTTTGTAATCATTAGGAAGTGTGGTAGTCTCCCGGTTTTTCATATTTTGCATAATGAAATTATTTCACGGGAAATAAAGATGTTTGTAATAGCTCTTCTGGTAATTTAGCAAGTCTCACTTCACAGGTAATTTAGTTTTTCTTTTATGGAATAAAATAACTTGCGTAGCTTTCTTGAAGTTTTCCTTTACTAATACAATTTTATATTTATAAGAGCTATTAATGTAATTTTCATAAGTCAAATTATTTCATTTACAGAATCACAGAATTTGTTTAGGGTTGGAAGGGATCTCTGGAGATGATCCAGTCCAACATCCCTGCCAAGGCAGGGGCACCTAGAGAGGGTTAACATAGGAATGTATTCAGGTGGATTTTTAATGTCTCAAGAGGAGGAGACTCCATGACCTCCCTGGGCAGCCTGTTCCAGTGCCCTGCCACCCTCAGTGTAAAGTTCTAACTCTTGTTGAAGTGAAACTTGTTGCGTTTTATTTTATGGCCATTACTGCTTGCCCTGTCCCTGAGCAGGGCACTCTATCTGACACTCTAGGATTTGTTTTGTCAGGAGCCCTGCATTCATCACAGCTTGAGAATTTAGCTTTGGGTTTTGATGCTCAGAAGTTACCAGTGAGAAGGGCTGGATTTACTATGGAACTTCAAGATGCTTTTCAAAGAGGGAAGTTTGTGTTGGGTATAGAAATCCATCTTTTCGGTTTATATATTTGTTTCCTATGTTTGCTCTGTTCTCAACACTAGTACTAAGTTTGGCTTTGTCTTAGTGCTTTTGGTTGTTCTTTTTTTTGCATCTTGTACCTCAGATTTTTATTGCCTTCCTCATTGCAGCACTTCCAGCATTCAGTGACACATTAAACAGTGACCACTGTATTTCACTTGTGGGTTTTGTGTAATTTAAATGTGGAGCTGCCAGTCTCAAACTGGTCTTTCTGAAAAAATCTACATTGATACACCTGGGAATTTTTGCCATAAATTTTTGACAGATTTTGCTGAATGTGAAATTAATATATAAATACATGTCCTCATAATGAGTCATTGTGTTGTAATCAGTCAGTACTTTTACCATCTTACTGTAATAAGACCCACCCACCTCCCTATAGGTAATGCCCTTTTTTTGTCTCAGGTTGTATTGGGTCCTCACTAGTCCTTAGGCTGGTGTAGGTAGTAACACAAACAACCAAGCAGTAGCTGTTTGGAGAGTAGAAATATACTGCCAACTTGATTTACATTTCTATTTTCAGTCCATTTCAAAATCATAATTGTGTTTTGCTGAATATAAATAATCTTCGATGGCCCTTGAAAATACATGCATATCCCCAGACTTCATGAGTTCCAAGTTATATTCTTTTTGCCTGTCATTTCCAGTTGATAAATTCTGGACTTCCTTTTTTCTCTCAAATAAATAAACAAAAAAGTAAATGAATAAAATTTTTCCCAACACATACTTTGATGATGGGTATTAGTCATGGTTTTGAGTGATGTTTGTGTTCACAGCACAATTTTGGGATGTGATAACATCATCTCTGAAGTTAATGTATCTTCCTGAACAGAACCTTTAATTGGATGTGCTCTCTTTTAGCCTATCTTGTAATGATTTTCTATGTAAATCATTAATAATTACAAATAATGTAAAAAAATATATCAAGGAAAACAAATAGCAAAAAAATATGATATATTGGTATGAATATATGCAGTTTAAAAAAAAAAAAAACCCTGTCAATCTTCACTACATTTTCCATTTTCTTTGAAAAGAAATGCTGTGTTTCACCTATAACTTGGTAAGGAAAAGCAATATAGTGTTAGAAGTTGTAAAATATTCAGTACATGAGGAAACTGTTGCCTGATTAGGTGAGGTAACTGCTTGGAGGAATAGCCAAAAACATTTTACTGTAAGACTTTTCGATTAATTGCTTTGACTGTGTTTGCAGGATGCAACAAAAGTATAAAATACAGGTCTCCTTTAAGTATTTTTCCACAGTTGCTTAGGTCATGTGTATTAAAAGCAGGAGGTTTGTGTTTAATAATGCATCGAGATTTTTTTAGATCATCATTGGTAGTCCCTGAAGCTCTGCAGGCATTTTTAGTCTGCAGGCTTGCCTGTGTCATATACACTGGATTTTGGAAATTAAAGCAGAGCTGTGGCTCAGGTGTGGTGTAACCACTGCTGGAGGGAGCAAAACAGAAAAAGCTGGAGCTAAATTCAGATGCAAGGCAGTTTGTCTCTAAGGTAGCAAGGAAGGGCAAAAAAGAGATTTTTATTTCAGTAAGCTTTAGCTGGTGTCTCTTGCCTTCAGAACGAAATTGTACAATTATGCTCCTGGCAGATCTAGAGGGATCTGGAGATCTCATCTTTGAACCTTGGAATGGAACAACAAAATTCTGATTGGGCTGGAGAGATTCGTGTCTGGTTTAGGCAAGCCCACTGTGGAAAAGTACTTCCAGGTTCTGACCTTCACTTTGCATTTGTTACACGAAACAGAAAGGCTAGAACGTGGAAAAATGAGGAGTAGGAGAATGCCTGTGGTTGTTCTTGCCTCTTCTAGAGCAAATTGACATGGTTTAGGTAAGTAATGTGATTGTGTGACTGTAGGTTAGACAGCTGTGGAAGTCAGGCTGGATGCTACTGTGACTGAGTATTTTCAGAGCAGTCTTGGAATTAATGGCAATAATTAAGAACTTGGATTTCAGAAATGTCAGGAAACCTTTGACGCTTGGATTTTATGTTGCTTAGGGAAAAATATTCACTGTTTTGCAGCTGAAAAAAAATGAATAGCTTTGATCCAAGACTGCATTTATGCTGAACCTTGTGTCAAATGCAGTGTTCACAGTGAAACCAATGGAACAGTTTAACCTGTTATGTATTGAAATAAAAGCTAAAGCTACTCCAGGAGGTGTCCTTCCTTAAGGCTTTGGGAGCACTGGAATTCTTTGACCCATTACATGTGAGGTGTCTTGAGTCTTTGTGATTTTGGTATGGTCCCTAGTGAGTGTTCATTTCTGGAGCCTGACTGGGGAGTAGAGCCTGTGTAGTGCAGGGATGGTAGAGAAGATGTTCAGGTGTGCTGGAAGACAAAGGTTTCTACTATCTGCTGATAAAGGTCTGCAGTAGGTGTTTACATTGAAATAGAAGTGAATTTTCACTTAAGAGCTAGTATTTTTGCATTACTTAAGCTAGCTTTGTTTGTCAAACATCACATTGCTCCTTTTTGTGGTGTCTCCAATGTAATGTTGTTTTTCAATACTATTATCAAATATAGTAAAGGAAAACTAGTTTGAATCATATTCTTTTCAAGGCATTGCAAATATTACAATAAGCATTACTGGTAATGAATTTCCTTTTAACATCAGTTCTGCAATTAATGCCTTTGTCTCTTTTGCCATTTAGCATTCTATAGAAATACCTGGCAACCAGAAGTTTGCAAAATGCATTTGGGGACAACCAACATTTATTTAAAAGAGATAATGCTGGTCAATAAAGGGTAATAAGCAATAGAGTGTATGTGTAATAGCTTCTCTGAAAGCTGTTGTTGAGCATGTGGAAAAAGTGTCCATTCATTAAATAGGTAGTGCCATAATTATGTTGGCTTTTTATAAGTACCAGAACAGGCAGCAGCCAGGTCAGAGGAGCTTGATCTTTCCAGAAGAAACAATATGTGATTTTTAAATCCTTGTATGAATCACTTATATGTGCTGACTAGAGGGTTTGGGGTTTTTTTGTGTTTTGTTTTGTTTGGATTTTTTGTTTTATTGTTCCTGTCAATAAATGGATATAGAACTGTTCATATTAGGAGAATATAAGCCTGAAAAGCATTCATGGTTGCAATTAATTTCTCCTTAGTTTTTGTGCATTCTGTTTTGATGTGAAAGGAGCAATTCAGAATGGAGAATAGCTGAAGACTGATAAAGCTTATCCAACATGCATGCTGATGAGGAAAAGTGGTCAAACTCAAACTGTATGCTGAGCTAGCACAGAAAACAGCAATAGCTGTACAAACCCATTTGTCTCCCAGGAGAGATTTTCTGCGTGACCAGGAGACCAAGGACAGACCTTGAGGATATTGTCTGAAAAGACCTGTGAATGCCTAATTGAGCAAAAAAAATATTCAATTCAGCAGGGAGTGGGAGCAGGGATGCATGGGAGCCTTCTGCCATGCGCTATCATCCAGTCAGTTTTCTGTCTCCAGCAAATACATGCTATTTGTGTACTTGAATATATTTTGTTGTTGTTGGACTGCTTCACAAGTTTTAAACATGGTTTAAAGTCCTGCTATTGGTGTGTCTGTCTCGTGCCTTTCCTCTCCCTTTCTTTTTGCTCATGTTCTGGTAATTTTCAAAGCCACTATTCATGCTCAAGTATGCTTGGAAAAAGGATACTAATCACAGTATCAAGTCGTTAAATGCAATGAAATTCCTAAAAGTTCCTTAAAACTTTAGATAGGCTCTGCCTACAAGAAAGTGGGGACTTTCTGCAGAGAGATGGTTTTAAATCCATGAGATTGAGGACTGTGTCTGGAGTGTTTTCCTGGTTAGACATGGGTGAATCTCCACAGATGGGTGCTGTGCTAAACATGGACAAACAACCACTGAAGCTTGCTGTTACCTGGAAAACTGAGTAGGAAACAGGGTGACTGATGATGGTACTTGGAAAGCTACTGGCTTATATGATTTAGCTGAAATAGTGGAAGTAAGATCAAAAGATTTACTTATGCAAACATTCATTTGAAGTTGTTGTCAGAAGGCAGAAGCTGGGAAAAGTTTCTGTGCTGAGGGCTGTACAAGCATTTTCTTTCATCACCAGGTTTGAACAGATGCACTTGGAAACCAAGTTTTGATGAAATCTTTTTGTTGCAATGATTGATCATGCTACTGATATGATGCCAAGGTAGTTAAATCCCAAACATCTGTCAAGGTGTTCAGCTTGAGCTTGTTGAAAGTCTCCTACAAGGCAAATGATATTATGTATGAGCAGCTTTACACAGATGATGGTGCTTTTATTCAAGTATGGTATGGAACACCTCAGACTTACCCTGAGTTTGCTGAGCCAAAAAAAAAAAAATAAAGATGTGCTTTGAACATGAAGAAACTGAGGAATGTGCTATGCCTGTTACTGCCTGAGAAGGACTGTGGAGCAACTCTTCTACAGTCAGCAGGCTTCAACTCGCTGGGTCAGTTTTCCCTCTTGTTGGAGCTTTGTCTATGCCCTGATTAAGATATTCTTTTTATGATCTAGAAGTAAAAAATTGTATGAGACGTATTGTTCAAAATAAGTTAGTTCTGAACAGCAAAGCAAAATTCATATTTTATCAGGTCTGGTAAGCATGACCAAAATACTGGAACTATAGACCTGTGAGGGAAAAAATAATGTAGTAATGTGTGTGCTCAAAGGTGACAACCAAAAAGAGTTTTCAAAACTGTCCTTTAAGTGCATAAAGTGGTTGCTTGAGGTTGTTGGGTTTTTTCGTTTATTGGGTTTAGTTGGGTTTTTTTAGAATATAAGTCTGGTTCTGAAAGGAAAAAATATTATAGCAACATAATAACTTGAGAGAAATTAACATGGTAGACATGTCTAAGAAGAGGTCATTGTTTGCCCAAATATTTAGGAGTTGTTATAAATACATAGACACATCCATTAGACATGGTATAACATAACTATAGCTAGTTGGAAGTCCTCTAATGCAGGAAGTTGTGAAGACGTAGTGTGGCAGGATGGTTTGCACTGCTGCAGGACAAATTGCTGGGTGCCACTTCCAAATGCCACACGGTTCCTCTGTGCCAGGTGGGGACTGAATATCTGGAATTGAACATGATCGATCAACAAGCCCGGGGAGCTAAATTGGCTGTTTTCCTCTTGATAGGTAACAAATCACTAAAAGCACTGCAGGATCAGTTTTGTTTGAAGAGATGCTTAGTGTAATGTTTAAATACAAAAATCTAGACAAATCTGAAACAAACTGCATAGAAGCATTTAGGAAAAAAAATTTAGGAGTGATTTGTATATTTCAATATGTATCCTGACAAGCTGAATTTGTTTCTAAGTAAATATTTGTTCTTTAAACTTGATTGTTCTTGCAACAGCTGAGAATGAAATCTGATTAGTTTAAGGTCAGACTCTGAGACATTAGCTGCTGGGGGAGGCCTTAGGTAAGTGTTTTACAGATTGAGAAGAGTGGGTTGACCTTGTCTGGCTGCTGGGTGCCCACCCAGCCATTCTCTCACTGCTGTGCACAACAGGCCAGGGAAGAAAATAGGATGAAAAAGCTTGTGGGTCGGGATAAAGACAGGGAAATCACCAGTTGCCATCATGAGCAGAACAGATGCAATATGGGTAAGGCAACCTTGAAGGTTACCCACTCTTCACTTGGCAGAAGTGGCTGCTCTATCACTTCCCTACAGCAAAACCCCTTTCTCTTCTGGGGTCCATGTTCTTTCCTAGAAGTCAAGGCTGTGGCTCAGCTCAGAGCACTCCTGTTCTGCAGAATAGACGTCCCAAAGGTTCAGTAATTTGTATTCAGCATATGCTTATGTGCTTCCCCCAGAAAATAAGGATTTGAGCACATGCTTTTCCAGATTAGTATTATGAACACTCAAAAATAGAAACTATGTACACTGACTTAATCTATCATGAGTGAAAACCCACAGCATGGCAGTCTCAGATGTTTGGTACTCTAGTTAAGCATAACCATTATAAGATTTCCCTTTTTGGGGGGTTGGAATTACATCCAGTGTAGAGAACATTGGAAAAAATTATCCACGTGATTTTTGTTGTCCTATGAATCATTATCTCACTGGGGTTGTTTGTTTTGTTCGTCTTTTTGCTTAAGGTGCTGCTAGCATTTTATTGTGTTAACAAGCTGTTCACCTGCCTTTCTTGCTTGTGTAATGATATTCTATAGACAAACACAGAGCAGCTGGCAAAGCTTTAACCAGGCTGTAGCTTTTTTCACAGAGCTTTTTTTTACATATCTCGTGACCAATTACCAATTGTTGTCTTCATCTCTGAATCCTTTTTCTTTTTGTGCATGTGCAACACCAGTGTAAGACTTCATGACATTGTACAAAATATGACTGTTGAGGGAATTTTTTTCCTTTTTTTCTTTAACAGATAGTAGATTAAAAGGAAAATACCACAAACTAAGTAAAAACCCAAAACCAAACAACCTCCCTCCTCATAGAACTATGTAATTGCAAAAGCAGTTCCTTTTTCATTTAGTATGAAGAAAAAAATTTGCTGTTAAACCTTCTGACAGTTAAATGCCAGAATTTTTGACTCACCTGCTTGTTAGAGAATTATTGTTTTTTCTTGCTGTTTGTCAGCATTTGGAAATTAATGACAAATTCAAAGTGCCTGTCCAAAGGAAGGATGTGAATACACTTGCTTACATGTGAGGTAGGAAATAAACAGATGTAACAACTTGCTGGTATGCCTTTTTGAAGAAGTACCTTCAGTCTTTGGAATTTGTCATCTGCCAGTTAAACCTACACTGCAGCTGTGACTGGTGTGAAAAGTTGTCAATTGACAAAGCTTCTGTTGCTGTAAGTACATTACATTTTTATAATGGGGTTAAGTAAACTTAATTAGGACTTTGTGCCTAATTCCTGTGACTTTTAAACAAAATTTTTTTCCTTATAATGTTATGTAGGTCTTAATTAAATTTAACTAGCTCAAAACTAGTTATACGCAACATCATTTGTAAGTTTTGAAAATACTGAATTGGCTCATCAGTGCCTTTATTTGAATTTTTAGGGCCTAATTCTGTCTTTTGTACAGACCACATTGCCAACTGGTACAAAGAGTTGTTTTCCAATACAGAAGCATTTTCTGTACATTGAAGATAGAAGCAAGTTTCTAACCTATAGCTTTCATAAGTTCTCATCCTAAAGGGAATGTGCTTTCTCTTGGGAAGTCCCTTTTTAAAAAATTTCTGTGCTATGCAGTAGTTGTTCGTATTTGGGACTGTCTTGATAATGGAAAGTTTGAGGTTGATCCTGTGCCTCTTTCCTTTCTCTGAAAGTATAGTAGGCAACAGATTTAGATTGAGAACAACTGGACTCTCCTTATTAGTGACACTCTACTATTAGTACCTACCTCTGAGGCAGGCTGAGATTCCTGTTAATAAAATCCTTGGGCTGAATTACAGTGAAAGGACACTGAGTGACCAGTGTATTTATGAGGCAGGTTTATTTTAAAACAATTCAATTGCAGTGGAAAGAAAGTATGTGGGCATTTTGTTTCTCTTCTATGGAAGTATAAAAGTATCGCAAAATACCTAAGGAAAAGAAAGAGTAGATAAGAGTAGATAGTTGAGAGGAAAGATGATACCACCTGTGGGTCCAGTGATGAGGCTTGATTACTGTTTTGCTGTCCTAGTGGTCACAGATGTGATCCTTTGGGAGTGGGGGCCCATGAAACAAAAAGTTTGTCAGGTTATGTACATTCAAGCTGGCATGGAAATGCCTGGATCCCTTCCTGGGTGGGGATTCTCCAAGTCTCATGCAACCCTATGGGCTATGTACAGTGTTCTGATGGAGAATTCCCAAAAAGGCTGAGGGGGTACTTTTAGGTCCTGGGTAGTCCTAAGCCCCCTCTCCTGGTCCTGTCCACTCCCTCACCCCACTTCCATATTTCTTCACTTTATTTGGTGCACTCGCTGTGGACCTGAACGGGAAAATTAGTTCCAGGAAGGTGCTGCCCTGTGTTTACACAACCCCCATTTCCAGGCACATCCTGTTCTGACTTTCTCACTTGGGTGAGAAATTGAAGCATAGCCATGCATTAACTCCTTACTGCCCAGGCTTCTAAAACAACCCTTTCCCTTACCACAGGGGGAATAAAGGAAGCTGTGTAGATGCAAGGCAGTTCCACTGATGTGAACGTGATGGCCTCTCTCTAAAACTTCTCACTTCAGCTTTAGAGCTGTAGCAGAATAGGAATGGTTGAGCAGGCAGTTCATGTTTAACCTTCCTGGTTAAGGAAGGGTTGTGTCATTTGGACCCTGCAGCAGTTAAAAGTATTGCACATGGTCTGTCACCAAATATCGTCCCGTGGTTGTGAAGGCGTTTCATACTGTGTGTAATAAAATACATGTGTTTGTGTGAAATGTACCTTTTACTAAGTGCTCCTTGAAAAGTTACCCCAATGGATGTAGGTTTACTTTGTTCCCATGTCAAAAGGCAATCTGGATTTACCATCAGCAAAGGCATATAATTATTGCTTTTCTGTATAGTTTCGTTCCATAGGGATCAAGTCAGGGTTCCTGAGTGTGTGGCAGAAAAACAAATGCTTAGTGCTGGAAGAGTGCCAATGAACAATGGGAGATCTGGAGCTTTTCAAGTCCATGGAATTTATTTTAAGCGGAGTTGGGTTTTAGCTGTTGTTCTGAAGATTTCAGATCAGCAATTCAGAAACTCTGGATATTATTTTCCAGAGGACAGCTGGCAGGCTTCAGAAGACAGTGCTATCACTAGCTGGGATCTTGCTCATTTGCATGGTTCCTTTGCTTCTGTCTGTTCTTTGGCTTATTTGGGATCATCATGTCTTCTTTTGGTGGTGATGGTGGCTGCATTCCTGTTGCGATCTCAGTAGAAGAAACAGCCTGAAGAAAATCTGTACTTCTCTACAAAGGAACATGGAAAGCTGGGGGAAAACATTCCCTTTCATGTTCAAATTATGGGCTGCTGTCGGGTCTAAGATGACGCAGGTTTTATGTTACTCAAAAAGAGGTGGTATCGATACTTGAAAGCTGCTGTTAAAAGTCATGCAATGTTAAAAGTGCTTGCAATTTTCTTGCAAAAAGGGGATGTGTCCCTAAGAACCACCCTTGTGTCTGTAAATGTGATTTTCAAAGTAATTCTTAGATTCCAGAACTACTGTGTGGTTTGATTGGTCTCTTGGCACCCTGGCTTCTTGTTGGCAGTTTATTATTTGGTCTCTGCCCCATGTTGGGAAGTCTGTGCTAGAATTTTTCCTCTCTGTTAGTTGTCACTATATTTTAGGGACAGTTTCTGGTTTTGGCCTACCAGCTTGTTTACAAGATGTGAGAATAGCATCTTTTCCTCTGATAACATGCAAAAAATAGTTCTACAGACTTGTTATTTATCTAATAACCTGTAGCTAGCTAACAGGTCTCTTAAGAAGTTTTTAACATTTTCTTATAGTCTATTTAAATCCTGTTTGAAAAATCAGATCAGAATCCATTTTGCAATAAACTTAACTAACCTAATCCTGGTCGCTGTTCATTGGTCGGACTTAATGGGCAAAACCAGAATGTAACCACTTCAACAGTTAATACAGCTTTTTCATATGGACAGTTTTATACTGACTTCGTGTATGACAGGCAGGCATCTTTTGATTTTGGTATCTGACCTGTTGAGTGGAATTTATTAAAAAGTAAAAATCATTAAAATAAATATTCAGTGAGTGATCCTTCACAAAATAAAAGAATTGTGTATTATTATATAACATGGCTAAATGTGTGTTATTTCGTTTGGTTGGAGTTTGGTTTTTTTTTAATTCATGGTGTGCTGATTCCTGTCTTGGTACTGGCTGGAACGATAGTTTGGGTATAGCATACAAATGGGGATAGCAAGTTTTGACCCATATATGAGTGATGGTTTCAAATCTGTGGCGAATGTTCTCCATTCTCACACACAGAGTGGTGTGGTATGTTGTGCTGGCAATACTCAGGATACCCTGGGCCATTTTTTGGGCTGAATATGTGGAATATAAAGAGACATTAGGCAGAAGGAATGCAAGGTGTACTTGCAGAATGAGATTCCTGCCTGGATAGCTGATGCTTAAGAGGATGTTGGGATGATAACAGCAGTATCACCTCAGACAAAAAACTTCCTGTGCAACCAAACAAAAATTCTCCCCAGAAATCCCAAACCCCTAAGTGCATCCCACAGTGGTGTTATGGTTAAAGGGGTTACTGCAGTCAGTGAAAAGAGAAGGAGGCAAATTGAACTAATGCTGAATAAGGCAAAATGAGCAGTGTTGGTGAAGTCCAGCAAATGAAAACAAGAACTTGGATGCATTGACTTGTTGTTAAATGGGATGATTTCCTGACACAAACTACCAGGGTAAGTGGTAGGTTCTCTATGAGGTGTTTTCAAATTAAGGCTTTCTATTAATTTTAGTAGCTAAGGATGGGAATTGCTAATTCTTCTTCTGCCGAAGAATAGTAAGGAATTTGGATTAAATTATTTGAACCATATTTTGCATAAACTGAAAATAAAAATTGGCGTTGAACATGGCACTACCCCTAATTTTCTGTTACCTAGTGCAGTAAATTGAATTCGTAAACTTTTGTTTTATTTGCTTTAAGTGGCCCCCTGTGAAGAGAGTTAGAGTTTCATGCAGTTTCATCTTGCCAGGGACCACGTATGATTGACACAATTAATCAAAGATCACACTACTAATCCACACCAAACCTAACACAGTTGAGAGAACTCAATTAAAACTTCTGTTCCTCCAGTTGAAAAAATCAGCCACGTGGGAGCTAAGTGTCTCAGGCATACTCGTTTTGCTTGAGACCATTCTTAATAAATTGCCTTATTTTGCTTCTGCAATGTAATTTAGATGCTTAAAAATCAGCATTCATGCTTGTCACAATTCCATACACAGACTCCTGCATCTTTGTTTATTAACTTTTTTCTAGAGGGTTTTGATTGTTGTGGATAAATGCTGAAGGAAAACATAAAAATCAGAAATAATAAAATCATCAGGTAGAGAATGCTTAAAGAAATGCTTTACTAAGCTTGACTATAAATATAGAAATTTAGAACTAAACATAAAATTTAGTAGTAGAGTAATTACATGCTCTCCTCTTATTACCATTCATTTTGAATTTTGTTTGTTTCCCTGACCATATATCACAAGCTTTATTCTTCTCCCTGGACACCTTTATATCAGGGCTATAGTGAAGACATTATTCAAGAGTGTAGATTTTTGACAGCTTACAATTAAGATGTTGGAACCAGAACTCCTAGCTGTTAATGTTCAAAAAAATCCTTTTGTGATGTAAACCCTTACTGTTAATATTTCTCAGTGTTTTTGAGGAGGCATTTCTTTATTTGTTTGGTCTTTTTATTATAGTTGTTGCTTTGTTTTAATGTGGCCAGAAATCCATTGTGATGATTCTGTTCTTTGCCACTTGAAAGGCTTGTGACATAATTTTCTCTCTGTAATGCCTTGTTTAGTGATATTATTATTAGTGTTGTGAAGTGTTTGCATGTTTGGCCCTGGTAGATTCAGTACCTTTCTCTTCTGTGGCTTCATTCTTGTGATGCTCAAAGGGAGGATTCTGACCAGACCATGCTGCAAAGGTTACCGTGGTGCTTGATAGATTATTCCATTGCTTGATAAATTTGGGGGTGTAGTTTGTTTTAACTTGGAAAGCAACTTTGTCTTGTTCTGCCTAGAGCTGAAGTCTGCTTCTGTTTAATAAACAAACCTTCTGATTCAGTTGTTGGCTCCTCCAGACAATTATGCCACAAAAAGTGAGAATGCCAGGGTGGTTTTGGAAATAATTGTAGCTGAGTAATGTCTCAGATTTATTATGTGAGATGGGTTTTTTTTCCTTCAAAGTAAAAGAAAATTTTTGAGTGTGTGTAAATAATCTCAATATCATTCTTTTCCGTGCTGCCATACTGCTTATCTAGCTTATATGCTAAAAAAAAAATCACAGTAAATACAATTAGCTGAAGTTGTTTTAGTTTTTGGGGTTAGTTGGTTGTTTTTTTTTTTTGCAAAAGTAATGTAATATTGTCCATGTCTCCAATACAGAGAACAGACCCACAGCTCCTTGCTCAGTTCTACTATGCTGATGAGGAACTAAATCAAGTAGCAGCTGAATTGGACAGTTTGGATGGAAGAAAAGACCCACAGAGATGTACACTGCTGGTCAACCAGTTTCGCTCCTGTCAGGTAAT
The DNA here is from genome assembly GCA_013397555.1 of Urocynchramus pylzowi. NCBI lineage: Eukaryota > Metazoa > Chordata > Aves > Passeriformes > Fringillidae > Urocynchramus > Urocynchramus pylzowi. Next base: position 626,452 of record VZRH01003617.1, read on the forward strand.
CAAAGTGGCAACTTCCTGGTTTCACTGGGACTTTTATGTACAATTAATGCTTTCTATTATGTTAGTTCTTATCATCAGAGCTTTTTAAAATGAACCTTTTTTAGATACATGCCTTTCCTTTCTTTAAAGGGTATATTCTTGAAAATACTATCCATAAATTAAATTTTCTACATCTCATTTAAGAGTGTTGATGTTTTCCCTGAATAAGAATATACATTAAAAACTTTGTTTCCTTTGTATAAAATAAGCATACAGAGCTTACAGGACATGAGAAATGTTTCAAAATTTCAAGCAGCAAAAAATAGCCATGTCATTTGTAGCTGCTCAGCTTTCATGCCTCATGAATCTCAGAGCTTTTCATTAGTAAATGAACTACATTCAGAGGGTTATGTGGTGTTTAGGTAATTCAAATTTTTAGAGGTAGAAAGAATCTGCATTTTTGTACCCTTTGTATTTGCATGAATGCTTTGATATTTCCTCTCCCAGTCACACCTAAGAAATACAATTTAAACTGAAGTAGAACTCAAGTCTAAAATACATAATGCTCAGGTGGTATGAGGTTTTCTGTATGAAAACTAAATGTTTGTTGTCAGGACAATTTTAAGTGGAAGGACCATAGTAATAAATATACATTTACATCTCCACCAAGTAAAACATGATGCAGTTAAGTGTAAAGAATGTATTTTGATTCACCCTTGCTAAAATTTCTTCCTGTTAAAATGTACTCCTAATAAAATGTACTAAACTTCATTATGTGGAAAAATTTCATCGCTAATCATGTTATGGTGAGTTTCAAGAAAAGTGCCCTGATCATTGCAGGAAGTGTTTACGTTAGGTTAGCTGAGTCTGTTGGAAAGAAAAACAGTCCAGTGCTCTGTGTTTGCTTGCAAGACAACTAAATTTTAAAAGTGCAGCTTTTTGCAGAGTGCTTACAGAGTAGACACTGAATGCATTGTTCTGTCAGAAACAGTTCTAATACTTCTGTAGACTTTGAATATCTTCACAATTTCCTCCTGTATTGTTCCTACAGAAAAATGTGAGTTTAAGGGATTACCAAACTGGAAGCTGTAAATTTATTAAGAATTAAATATGCAGTGACTTGGAGTGAAAAAAAATAGATGTGAAAGTTACCTTTAGATGAAGACTTCAGTCTTCTGTGTGACAGATCAGCTAAACCACACTTCACAAATATTTATCTGACCGCTACAAAACCTCCAGTAGTGGATGTTCCACAAACTTTCCAGACTGGCAGGAAAGGTTTTCTGATATTAAGGGTGGGTTAACACTATCATTGTGCAAGACAGATCTCCTTGGTTGTTTTATCTCTGGCAATGACAATTTCTTCCCTGTTTCCCTGCAGGCACACAGGCTTTCTGATGTGTTTCCTGTAGTATAGGCAGACCTGAAGAGCTATTCTATTAAAAATGTTTCACCTGTAGGAGTGCAAGAAATGCAGACTCTGACTGCTCTGTGGTCATTTTGCTTGGTTGTTCTGTAGTGATTCACTACCTTGTGACTCTTAAAATCTTCTGATGTCTGGCAATTTCATTTGTCAAACAGATTGCTGTTACTAAAACAATCTGTTGCTAGAACCAAAAGAAAAGATGGAGGATTTTTTTATGTAGCTATTTTTGTAATTTGTAGTTTTAAAAGTTCTGTAGAATAGGTCAGATCATTGTCAAATGTCATATCAAAACCAGCTTTGCTTAATTATGTCTTATATTATTTTCTAGTACTTTGTGTAAATGCAGTGGTTTTTGGTTTCTTTTAAGAATTTGTCCTGTGATTTTGAAACAAGAGAAGGAAGAGTGTTTTAGTAAGGACTCAAAATGTAGGTATTTGCTGACCAAATATCACACAGTAGGAGGAAAAATTGGTTTTAGCCTAAGATGTGGTGGGATTTGGAAATGATAAACCAACAGCCAGCCCTGGGCTCAGAATGTTGTGGTAGAAGGTTGTGCATGTAAAAGGAGGGTAACAGCTGCATCGTGCAATGCCTCTGGTATCTGCAAAAACAGTCATGCAATTCTGAGACCTTTTCTTTAGAAATGTGCACTTTCTGACTCTCCAAGCAATGCTTTTGAAAAGTATTTTGTGACCACAAAACATAGTTTACCAGACTCCCATTCTTTGTGTGTTTTTTTTTTCCCCCTGTTTTAGGCGAGTTTTTCCATGGAAACCTTAGTTTTAAGATTTCCAGATTATTCCCAATTTTTATCTCCATGAAATTTAGAGGCATAGCATTTCTATCAGATTTTAGTGGTTTTTAGGGACAAAGATTTCTAAAATTCTATGTCTTTCTATCTTGGCATCTGTTTTTTAAATTAATTCATTGTTCCTGGGTTGCTTATTTTCATGTCGTTCACTGATACTGTCTGCCTGATTAACACTGCCTGATGATATTTTTGAATTTTATTTTTATCAGTTAGAGAGAGGAAATGCCTTTAAATTAGTGTGATTTTTTTTTTAAATGCTAACAAGTCTTACAAACTGATTCTTCTTGGAGAGAGGTTGGGTGTTATGTTGGATCTTAGCTGTATCTGAAGAGCCAAGCTTTAAATCCTTGTGTCTGCTTTGAACTTCTGGTAGTTCTGTTAAAGATCTCCAAGTTCACTGTAGTGTGTGAAGAGACTAAGACAAACCAGAAGGTCTCTGCCTAAAGGATGTAATACTTTATAGTGGACATAGTTTGTTAGTTTAACAAAACTGGCAGTGTTAGTCAAGGCAAGTTGAAGGTATGGTGCATTGTGGATGTGCAGAGAACTCCAGTCTTCAAGACTGTGGATGCTGCCTTAGTAAAGAACTGCAACTCTGAATGTTGTCTTCTGCTTTGTTGTAATACTATCTGCTGATAAGAATCACACTTTTTACAGTAAATTAACTTTTCAAAATTTCTGAACATCTTGCAGCTTGGTTTTCAAATGCTGTGGGTTGACTGTACAGCAGGATGCTGAGTAGCATAATCCATGAGTAAGAGTGGTAAGATGAGTAAGATAATGGTTTTCAAAACTTTTCATTTTCACAATAATGTGATGTAACACTGTTTTCCAGTTATGGTAGCCTATTATAAATATGGCATCCCTCATTTTGCTTGCTGTTTGCATGTCAGTGGTAAAATATTGTGAAATCATAACATATCAATACAGTATCTTGCATTTATTGTGTGATTAATACCTATTCAACAGAATTAAACACTACTCTACTGGTTTCTTTTAAGATTAACAATACCTAAAGTGTGCTGAGATGCACGATGAAAAGCTGTGTAAGTTTTTCTTAAATCAACCAAAAGCTAGGCAGAATGTCAAACTTCGGTTTATTGAACTTAGTTGATGGTTCTAGAAGGAAAACTCTCTTTTTACCTTAAGAAAAACATCTCTGCATTAGTGAGTCTTCAGTAATATGCAGTGCTTCTTCATCTGAGGTTTTTTCCCTGCAGCACAAATCATTGCAGTATTTTTATATTAGTGGTATAACAAGGTGTCCTTTCCTATGCTTTTCACAACATCCCACAGTATTGAATTTTACAAGAAGTGATAGTAGCTCATGTACACTTTTGAATTATTCACTCATACATTCACTATCATTCTCTAAATTAATTTGCTTTGATCGTCTCTGTTTTCACATTGATTAATACTTTAGTTGACTTGGTAAACTGGTTTAAAACAATTTATCAGCTACTTAAATGGAGTTAGGTTTATTGTTAAATATTGCAAAAGTTTGTTTGTTTTGTTTGAGAGTAAAGAGTAAAAACCCCTCTGCTTCTAAAGCAGAGATTTGTTAGGACTTCACCGGACACAAACCTGTGCATAACAGGTGAGAATGTCTTTAGGATCATAGTCCTTGCTTGCTGTTTCAGTCCACTGAGAATTATTTCTCTGTGTACAGAAGTGAGGTCTCAGAATAGCACATGAGTCAGCTCCAGCATGGTTTTATCAGCATTGTTCCTGCATATTGTCTCTCAGCAGTGTCGCTTGATCTGCTGAAGTGCACAAGGAAGGAATTTGCCCCATCAGGGCACTGACCTGAAGCAAACCACAGACTCTCCTGGCTGTGCTGTCCTTTTGCACTGTTCCACAGCATAGTAAAATGGGGAGTTTATAATATTTGTGGGACATCACTGTTTCTGGCTCACTGGTAGGAGTGATGGATACTGCATTGACTGGCAGTACATTACACTGATTCTTCACTCCTTTCCTGCTATTTGCCTTCTTGGGGAGCACCTCCTGAATTACTGCAATTGGCAGCCCAGTGTTTCCAATTCAGCTTTAGCAGTTCCAGTTTGCTGTAACATGAGGCTTTAAAATGTAGTCTTTAGTGGACTGCCTCCTGTATAGGTCACTCCTTCATGTAGTGCTGACAAGGAGGCACCTGTGAACCTGAACTTTGTTATCCACTGTAGCCTAAATAAATGTTGCTGAGGAGTTAGAGCCCTTAGAGAAAGCTAATCATATTTCAGTGTTGTGTTTTATCACTTGTCTGTCTCAGTTTTTGTAGCAATACAAAATACGTGGTGAATTTTATCAAAAATGCTATGTTTCAACCACACTTATCTCCATATTTCTTCAAGCTCAATTTAACAACTGAAAGCATCACCATGAAATGAGTTGAGATACAAATGTCAGTGGAAACAAAGCTTTGCCCTCATCATGAAGGAATATATGTTGCAGGCTGAAGGGGCTCACTGTGGGGTGTGGAAAGATGGTATAAATTGAATATGGCCAACAAGGAGTAAAGGAACAGTGCTGCTGGGAGCATACTTGGGGAATCTGCTTTGTCACATGCTAAAATCACACTCATAGGATAGTTTGAGTTGGAAGAAGCCTTAAATATCACCCACTTCCAACCCCCTGCTATGGGTGGGGACATCTTTCACTAGATTTCTCCAACATGGAGCATGACCTTGCACTTGGCCTTGTTGAATCAAAACTTTAAGTAAAAAGAAAATATATGCTCTTTATCTTTAAAATACGTTTTCTGTGTATCTTAAAAGTTTAGGAATGTTATTTGCTTTCTGAACAGAGAGATGGATGGATAAGACAAGTCTAGAAGTGGGGAAGCTCTGTGTTTGTTGCTTTGTTGAGTCTGACCAAAGCAGAATGGTCATGTTTGATAATGGGTCACTTTAGGAGGTGGTTACCAATTCCAGCCTGATATAGGGACAGCAGTCCAGTTGTCTTTCACATCAGCTTACACCATGTATGTGGGCAGATTTCTGTATTGGTTTTTTATTTGATTAAGAAAACACCGCAAGACACCAATAACAATAACACAAAAACCCAAACAAAATAGAAAACCACAAACAACTGAAACAAAACCAAACAAATGAAAACAACAGACCAGCAAAAATCTAACTCCAAACAAACAAAACTTTCAATACAACACCATCACACAGAACTGTGAAGCTGTTTCAGGGTTTGCAGATTTCTTGGTAACATTTCCAGAGTGGAAGAGAAACATGACTGAGCTGAGTGAATTGTCGCAGAGCATGTGTTGATTTCTCTGTAGTGGGAAATGGAAAGGCTCTTCAGTGTGTGACATTTGCGTTTTCTTATTATATATATTTAAAAATAAATAAAAATTGATGTAGCATGAAATGACAACACAGGTGGTAATCAATAATGCACAAGGGTGAAACTGAATCTGGATTGACAAGTTGCTAAATAATGAAAAAAGAACTTATCTTTGTGTACAAAACACAATTAATTTTTTATCAGGGAAAAAGGGATGTGATTATATTATGTTAAATGGTGCATGCTGGGGTAGCCATAGGTTGTTGCTAAAGAGACTGTGATGCAAGGTTATGCTGTACCATCTGCTCATGATGACCACAATCATTGCATGCAAACTCCTGTGGAAAACCACTGGCTTTGGTGGATGAGGTATTCATCCATATATAAAACATGAGGTGCTAACAGGAGGGCAAAATGAATATTTTATCTGTACTTCAATTAGAACAGTTTCTTCTTTTGGTCACAAGTTTTATTCAAATTTAAAAATACATGGTCCTCTTTGTGAAAGAGAACCCATCTATAGAAGGCTCTTAATTTCACAGGTGTTGGTGTCTTCTAACACTCAGCTTCAAAAGATAAAATGATTTTTTATTTCTTAATGTATGATTATTTGCCCTTGATCACAGTTTTATATTGCTAACAATTGGCACCTTGAATGAGCATTGACAGGGGACCTGAGACAGAGGGCTATAATTCCCAGAGCATTTGAAGGCTAAATGAGGACAATGGAGCCAGGTCATTTTAAGCCTGACTTTCCTCAGCATTTGTGAAGTAAGATACTATACCAGATCCAGTTATGTAGGAATTAATGTAATGTGACGTGTCTGACTATCAGGGGCTTTATAGTTCTTCCACACTCCTCAGCAGTGCCATCAGAGGATTGCTGTCAGCTCTGCTATAGTGTGATTGGCTAAATTTTAATTATTTTTTTTTTTACTGTTGCAAAGAAGGATAGATTCCAGTATCAGCCACTGAATTTTTTATGTAGTCTGAATTGTTTATGTAGTCTCATGACTTAAATATGCTGCAATTTTCCTTCTTTTCTCCATATGGACATGGTACCCCCCACGTTAGCAAGATTAACAATATGTGCAAATTATTTATTTTGTGATGTTTTTGTACTTGGGGATTAAGTCTGTTTTCTTCTGCTAGAAGCCTTTTCACTTAATCATATAGAAAAATCCCTTTCATTTATTTGTTTTATTCTTGAATACTGGGGAAGTATGATAAGAAAGACAAGAAGGCAAGTTAGTAATTTTTTCAAGTCAGTTCTTAGCAGTGGAATTTAATTTTCATTGTGCCCTTACATACTTGAAAGTTAAAGCCTGTTTTTTAATAAGAAATAATTCATTTCATAATAATGGATTATTATGAAGAATATTTTGTGGAATATTGTGCAATATGGTTTTCTCATGGGTCAGGTTGTTATAAGTAAGTTTTCATTAAGCAAAATCCTTGAATGAAACATCCTGAGTTGGAAGGGACCCACAAGGATCATAAACTCCTGGCCACACAGAGCACCATCCATAAGAGTCACACCATGTGTGTGAGAGCATTGTCCACACACTCCTTGAACTCCGTCGGGCTGGTGCTGTGACCACTGCCCTGGGGAGCCTGTTCCAGTGCCCAGCCACCCCCGGGGGAAGAATGTTTTTCTAATATCCAACCTAAGCCTCCCCTGACACAACTTCAGGCCATTCCCTTGGGTCCTGTCACTCACCACAGAGCAGAGATCAGTGCCTGCCCCTCCCTTCCCCTCATGAGGAAGTTGTAACTGCACTGAGGTCTCCCCTCACTTTCCTCCTCCCAGGACAATTTCATTTGTTTGTCCCTTAGTCCTCACCCAGAAGTTCTCAGCTGTGCCATTGCCAGCTACAAGCTCTGTGCATGCCAGCCCTGCATTACACAGTGCCAGCCCCTGCCCCACCTGCCCTTGGGGTGCTCCTGGGGAGCCTGGAACCCTCCACAGGGCACTCCAGTCACAGAACTCATCCCACCAGCTTCTGCTCATGCCACTGATGCCAAATCTCTGGGACTGGGCCAAGGCTTCGAGCTCCTCCTGCTGGATCCTCATGCTGCACCTTGAGATGAAGGCCTTTAGATGCTGAATATGTTAAATATATATCTATATATGTTAGATGTTGGACACAACAAGGACTTCCACATACTGGAAGGAGGAATTACAAAATATTTGGGAGTTTGAAAGAATAGATTAATTTCAGACTGCCCTTTTGTTACTAATAGTGTATAATTTAACAATAAACTACTAATTGAATGGCTGGAATTTAAGGTGATGGGAAGAAAATAAATTGTTAGCCATTAGGGTGGCTTATTCAATCATTGAAACTTTATCATTAGCTGGAGAGTATGAGAGGCTTAAATAGTTCACTCATAACTCCAAGTTCCTTTTGGAGTAAAGATACACTGGTTGTCTTCTGCCTCCAGCTTATGCTCTTGAAAGAATTTGTGTTAACTCATTGCTGCCCAGTGTTCTTGGTGAAAAATAATGCAGACTTTCAGACAATAATTTTAGAAATTATTCATTTTTGAAAGTATTACATGTATTATCAAGCTAGTTTTGCTTTGAAGAAGTTGGAAATTATTTATTTGAAAACAGCTTGTGAGAAGGATGAATTTGCTGTTGGAGAGCAGGCTTCAGATAGTAGGCTTTGTTACTGCATGCTTTTGCACTGCTTGCACTCATAAAAACTTCCTGTTATAAAAGCTTTGGGAAATCTGTACTTGTGTGAAATTAATTATGCAGAATTTATGCTCTCGGTTAAAAGAAAACTTACTTTTTTTGCTACCTTTAAAAAAGGTTAAAAGAAAACTTATATTTTTTGCCACCTACTCTCTCCTGCTGGATTTCCATTTTTTTAGGGTAGTGCTATTTTTTCAACACTTCTCAAAGTAGTGTTGAGGTGAGCAGCAGCAGCATCACCCCAAGTACATGGTTCTTCACACTGTGAAGAGATAAAGCTAGATACTTCTTACATGTTTATACTGCCCCTTGTTCCATAGTTCTGAGAAAAGCCCAGAGTTTAATTCAGAAAATGTAGTGCTCTTGATACTAACTTGTGATGTACACAATATAAATTCTTAGGTTTGCCCTGAGAATACATTTTCAGTTCTCTAGAGGTCTCAAGGTTTCTGTGCCTGAAGATTACTTACACAAATACCAAGCAGCAGATATTTGTATTCTTTGGTTTCTCACTTGCCCTGCGGTGTCTGTAACTGCTGCTGAAGTTGTTGCTATTCCACATACACAGGGCTCATAATCAAACAGTGTAATAGTTCATGTAGAGGTGTTAAATGATGATCCTCTTGAGGCTGCAAAGTTGTTGAATTGATTTGTGCAGCTGAGGCTCTGAGCTAAACTGCCTTTGTGATGTAAGCTCTGATAATTTTTGCTTTAGAATTGTTCTGATACTGTGAAAATGTATTTTTTGGTGTGGTTTTTTGTTCACTTTTTTCTGTTTGGGTCTGATGCAGACATAAATAATCAGAGACGAATTCTAGCAGGCTTTCAGAGTCATGTTTACTTTTGACTTACCTGTTAACTGGAATGAAAAATTATTTTTCATTTTCATACATTTGTACAAACCTCTGGCCTCAGTGCCAGCCTTGTTTATTATTTGTACAATTCTCCTCCATAGGGATTTCACAAATTTGACTGTAAAATATTTTAACCCTGTAGCTGAAACGTGATGAGTTTTCTCAGTAGATCTAATTAAAATATTTGTGGTTGTCTGACTTAATCTGAAATGCAAGTATCATCATTTATAATTGAGAAAATAAAATTATGAGGGGATTTTCTTGCTGTAAATTTTTAGGAGAACTTTAAAACACTCATTTAAAATACACAGACTGTAGAAATGATTTAAAGCTTGAGCACTCTTAGAATGAAAGTCTCCAAAGGTTTGGGCTCCTTGGTTTTCAGTTGAACTCTTTTTGGATATAGCTCTTTATTTGTGGTATAATTTCACATTGGCCTTTCTTTCAGCTTCACAACTTCAGCATAACTCAATTAATTCTGTACTCAGTGAAATCAGATTTTTCATTGATTTTTAATGACAAGTGTGTTCTTTCTTTCCTAGCAGGTAAAGGGTTTTAAATTTACCAGTGCTGTGGGTTGCCAGTGAGCTTTGTGACTGTATTAATGGAAAGGCATAGAGTGATTTCAGAAAGAAATATTTCTCTAAATTTGAGTGGTTTTGGTCAGAGGTCTATGATAGCTTTAGCAGCTGTGCATGTTGGCTGCCCAGTCTTTGATTCAAGCAAGCCCTTGGGCACTTGGTAGAAATCTTATAAACATTTTTGTTTCAGTAAATGTCTTAACTTTATTGCTTGGCTATGTAGTTGAGCATGGGCAAACAAGAGAAATGAGCTTGGATTTTATATAAAAATAACCCTGTTCCAATGCGTATTTCTCTGTTATCACACATAGTTCCTTAGGCATTATTCCATGGTCCATTGGCAGCATCAGTTTAAAGTTTTCCAGATTTACACTATTCTTGTTCCTATTCCCACACTTATGCATGGCACCCCTCAAAGCACAGCTTTGAGAGAGCTTTGAAGTTTTAGATCCTTATCCAAGGCTAGTTTAAATAAGCTGTGGTCAGCTTTACACTTGGAAACACTTGTTCAGCTGTACTGATGCACGTATTTGTAGAGTCTGTCTGTGAACATGAGCAGTGAAATGATGTGGGTTACTCTGGATCTGTGCACTGAAACCCTTCCCAGGTGCCCCAGTACCAAAGCACTGAGAGTGCTGGTGACACATGGGGACAGGGACTGCAGGGGAGGTGAGGTGGTGAGATAAGGGGCTCAGTTCTCCAGCTGGCCTGGCTGCCAAAGGCTGACACTGCAAAATGGCCTGACGCCAGTCTGTAATGAAAAGTGGTTTCTGTTTCAGGTGTAAAAAAACCTTATCTGAAGGTGTCTCCTACTATCTGATAAGTTTAAGTGGTATGAGAATAAGGATTCTCTAGGGGGGGAAAGATATACTCTCTCATTCTATGCTTTATTGGAATTGTATCCATGCTGAAGAGAAGCAATTTTTAGAAAGGAAGTCAGCATCAACGAGCATCCCTTGATGGAGAAGGTACCTTGAAGAGCTGTTAAAGAATTCAGAGGACAGTGCTGTAGTGGATTGGCAGTGAGTTATCTTATGAAATACTAATTGTTTCATTAACATTCTTGACAGGAGCAAACGGGGAGTATGTACCATAATCACTGTGAACAGTGAGACAGTTCAGAGGTGGGATGTTTTTGTGTTTGATTGCATCTGTCCATTGAAGAACATTTTCTTGTAGAATTAGGTAGAAATAGATCTCATTAAAGGAGACAAATTAGCCGAAAGTGAAAGAAACTCCCTGCTGGGTTCTGAAACCTAATGATTGTTTAGAAGTTGGCAAGAATCTATTCCTAATGTTACTTTGTTTATTGATACAGAGGTTAAACAGTGTGGATTGAAACAGGAGTACTTCTAGCTAAAGTAATGGCCAGGTCTTTCTTGCCTGCTTGATTTGCAACCCTGGAGACATTATATTAGTTTGGTTAGTAGAGGTCAGTGAAGAAGACAGCAGGGTAATTGCTGAGATCAAGGGAGGAAGTTGACTGAAAGAAACCTTCATGTTCACAAAGTTTAGAAACTGTAGCAGACAAAGATACCTTTTAACAGGTGTCTTTGAATAGAGGGAAGAAGTAAGAATCAAAAGCAGACTCTGTCCAACCCATTGGGCATTCCTCATTATCTGTGGTGAGGAGGGAATCGTGTTCATTTTCTGAATTGTGTCTGTGTTTGAGGCTTTTTCAAAACTGGAACAGAGCTGGTGGACTCTAGAACAAAGTTCTCATAGGGTTTGTATTTTATAGACTTGATGCAGAGGTAGGAAAGTCAGAAATTTGTGCCAGGATTAGGATGTTTGTCATGAGAGTGAGCTAAGAGTTATTCAAGGAAAATGATTTACTTTTATACAATGTCTTCCAATTTAATTTTGGTGGGGACAGTGCCAGTCTAGGAAAAAAAAAAAGAAAAACTGAGAACAGCCATTTTAAAGTGATGATGTCAAGATTAAGCTTAAATCTGAGACAATACACATATCTACTTTACTTTTTTCCTGTCATAATAGAGCTTGTAAATTTGGGTGTTTTTCCTTTAGAGTTTCATTTCCAGTTCAGTTGTTTTATAACTGATGGCAACATTTGTTACTTTATTTCTCCTAGTAGCGATGACTTGTGTGAGTTGCATTGCTCTAACAGATGTCTTCTCTGTGCTGCCTGACATCTTCACACAGTTGGTGTCAGGTACCTCCTTGCTGTTTGGGTTTGCCATTGAGTGAAAGCTCTTAACACTTATTTTGCAAGCAGGCAGACTTGTCAGCCCTTTCATATGTTTTCACCGTACTTCACTGCAAATGAACTTGAATATGGTTGTTCTAAATCCACTAAGTAACCTGTAAGTATCAGAAAAGTTGGGGGGTTTTGTCTGTTTGGTTTGATTCACAGGTTTTAAATTTGCCCTTTTTTCCCTGGTAATGTCAAGTGATCAGTTGAATGTTGCAGTTGGGTTAAAAACAAATCTGCAGAGTTAAACATTCCTTATCAGTAAATAAAATAATTAATAGTGTCTTTTTAAATGTTGGTTTTTAACAGCTTTTTTTCATAATTTTTGGGAAACTTCTTGTCACTATAGAATCATTAGCAAATGGCTATAAATATAAAATGCTCTACTGTAAGTTCAGCCATCAGTACAACTCCATCAACTAACAGGAATTGTATTTTCTTTCTACATTTCATATTTGATCTTATGTAGGGAGGGAATGGTTAATATTTAAATATATTTTTTCTTTGGAAAAAGGTTCCTAATAATGTTTAGTACTGTAGTCTTAAATTGTAGTTTCTCATGTTAACAAGTTTTTTCATGTGTTTCCACTTGCTCACATGGATCAAATAGGTCATTGTGAGAAACTCCTGTTATCTAAGACTGTGGACAGAGTGGAATGAAAATGCTGTGCACTGCAGGTCAGGGAATTAATTTGCAGCAGAGAACCGTAGGGAAGAAAGCTGGATCCATGCCAACTCAGCAATGAATGTGTTGGGGATGCAGGATGCTTTCACTGCAGCAAAGTGAAGGTGGCAGTAATTCATGATGACATCTCCTTCATTCTGCCCTCTGTGAATGGGGATTCCTCTTTTATTTATTGAGAGTTGTTGTTGCTAGGCTGGGGCAATACAGAATTTAAATTGATAAGATATCCAAGTTGCCTTTTCATGGTGAGTTTTGGTATTACTCTCTAGTAGGATGGGTTAAACTAGGAGCTGCTCTCCAAAGTTCATACAAAGAAAAATTCTGTTACTTTTACAAAGTGGAGCCTCATGGGTTGCACCCTCAATTTACAGATGATACCAAGTTGAGTGGAAGAGTTGATCTCTTCGGTGGCAGGAAGGCTTCACAGAGAGGTCTGGACAGGCTGGATCAGTGGGCCAAGGCCAAGGGTCTGAGGTTCAACAAGGCCGAGTGCTGGGTCCTGCCCCTGGGTCACAACAACCCCTGCAGTGCCACAGTGGGGCAGAGTGGCTGGAAAGGGCCCCGAGGAAAAGGACCTGGGGGTGCTGGTTCAGAGTGGCTGAACATGAGCCAGGTGTGCCCAGGTGGCCAAGAGGGCCAATGGCACCTGGCCTGGATCAGCAGTGGTGTGGCCAAGCACAAGTTTTTTGAGTGGCTGAGGCAGCTGGAGATGTTTAGCCTGGAGAGAAGGAGGCTCAGGGAAGAGCTTATTGTCCTCTACAGCTACCTGAGGTTGTAGCCAGGTGGGGTTCAGGCTCCTCTCCCCAGTAACAATTGATAAGACAAGAGGAAATGGCCCAGGTTGTGCCAGGGGATGTTCAGATGGGATATTAGGAAAACTTCCTTCATGAAAAGGGTTGTCAAGCATTGGAACAGGCTGCCCAGGACAGGGGCTGAGTCGTTGTCACTGGAGTTAATGAGAAGATTTGTGGGTGTGGTACTTGGGCACGTGGTTTAGCAGTGAACTTGGCAGTGCTGGGTTAGTGGTTGGACTTGAGGATCTGAAAAGTCTTTTCCAACCCAAACAATTCCATTGTGCTACATTGCCAGTGGGAAATAATCAATTAGCTGATGAGGCAAAAAGTGTCTGAAAGCACAGCCTTTGGGATCTGTGCAAGATGGACTGGAGGGAGGACCATAGAGAGGCTTTCATCTTATAAGGAAGATTAATTTCTTGGCATTTTTTGGTACCTATTCTGGAAGTTAATGCAGCAGTTGATGTTAGTTTTATGCTCCAATTATTTAATATATGACTAATTACTTATGGGCCAAAAATAAACCAACTTTTTGTCCTCTACCTGTGGCTACCTACATACATTGTCTCATTCTACCACTCGTTATCTTCCCTATCAAAATGAAATATAAGTGCTGTCTGTTATATGAAACTCTGAGCTGTGTTTTCCAGGAAATGAGGAGTTTGGAGTAAATCCCCAAGCAGAATCTCTGAAGTGGCTGCCTGTGCTGCTATAAAGCCTCGACAGAGCACCTGAAACAAAACTGTGCACATCCCAGTATACAGATAAACCAAAAGATAACAGACAAAGCCACCAAAAGAGGCATTAAAATCTGGAGGCTTTTATGTAGAAAGATGAATCAAGTGAAAGATTTACTACTTCAATTCCAACTAATTGATTTCTGTTGCTTAAATTAGAGCAAAATTTCAGTGCTACCATGTATCCAAACTCATTCATTATTAGCTTACAAAGCAGAATACTGTAATTAAATAAATTGAATGTTTCTTGAAGCCCTTCTAAAGAAAAGACTAATTTGCTTACAATGCATTGCATAGTCTGTCTAAATTGGCTGGCATCCTTCCAGTTTTAAGTCATCTGAGATCTGAAATTATTATGGGAGCAAATATTCCAGATTTTTTATGTAAGTTACTCTGCTCTGGGTGTCATAAGAAAAATGGAAGAGGGAAGGAAAGTGATGGAGAATTGTTGGTTTCTTTTGGTTTTGTTTTTTTTTCTTTGCCTTCTGTAGGATGATAAAATAAACCCTGTAGAACAACAGAGAATTTGGGAAATTGCACACCTTTAAACAGCAAAAGCAATTTACCTTGTAGAAATCTTTCAGTATTTGTACATTATATATCAAAGTTTCATCAACTGTTCTTTCCTAATCTTCCTGTATCCCTGCTAGACTAGGTAGGAAAAGATGGCCATCTTTTTAATTGGCTTTTTCACTGAGCTCTGTGACAGAATAACCAGATGCCCATGTGAAGCATACAGACAACTGCTGCTGGAGATGGAGCTATTGTGATTTATCTCTATTGGCAAGTGTATATTAAAATTCTAATTACCTGTAGTTTAACTTAGTAGTACTGCACATATTAAAAAAAATACCTGACTCAAAGTTTGGCATACATGGGGACATGTTGGTGCTCTGGAGCAGAAGCATCTAGAGATTATAGAATGTTGAAGAAATGAGGAAGAACATTAAATGTCTTTTAAGTGGGAAACAAATAAATTATATACTTAAACATTAGTATATTGTAAAAAGTTGAATTATCTTCATTACATCATCTTGCCTTTAATTGCAATATTTAAGTGCATTAAGGTATAAAATTTCATGATGCTTGTAATAATTATCTCCTGAGATGATTTAGACAAAATCTTAGAGCTTTTTAACGGGTATAATTATTAGAAAAACAGAGCAAAACCATGGAGTAGTTGCTTACCAGCTGTGAGTCCTCTTTCTTTATTCTATTTGTGTAGAATGTTCTTTGATACATCAGGAATTTTGAGTATGTATATAGGTGGTTATGTAAGGGAAATTCAATCTGTCATGTAGCTGCTGTCAAATAAGATTGCATTTAAAAAATAATCCATTGAAGTAAAATAAAATTTAGGGAGAAAAGTTTTCTTGATATGGCTTTTCCTCTTATTCTGTGTAGCATTTTAGGAGAAAAAAATAAGAGAAAAATTGCATTTCCCCATATTAAAGTTGGGTGGCAAGTAAAATAAATTGGAATATCATGTCCTAAAATAAAATGTAATTGGATTATTTACAGTCTGATTTAACCAGATTTGAATAGTGTTCTTCTCAAAGTTTCGTGCCTTAATATTTCTCTGCATTTCATGAAACTTTTGTAAAATTGTAACTGGTAAGATTGCTTTTTACCACTATATCTCTCCTATGCAAAAAGGCCTTTGCAAACTTTGATTAATTCTCTAAAAACAGGAATCTGGCCTTTTCATCTTAATGATAAAGACCGACTTGTATTGCTCTAGTGATAAAGTGAGAGCTACAGGCAAAGCACCTGGTCTCAAAATAGATCAGTAATAACAGATTTGAAACACTTCATGAGTGACTCATGCCTTTCTACAATGTAAATGTTTTTATCCTCAGTTTCAGTCTTTGCTCTGTAACTTTGGGTAGGAGCTAGGTAGTTTAGGAGTTGTTTTTCTTATGAGACCTACTTTCAAAATAATTTGGTTCCCAGGTAGATTTAGCTACATATTGGTGAGAGAAGTATACTCAATACCATGAATTAAGAAGTGGAAGGAGAATAGGAAACTTGCTATTATTCTGTTTTTTCTGACCCTAAAGTGTCATGCCAGTTTGGATGTGATTGCTTGGCTAACTCCCTGTTGTCCTGGAGGGAGAGGTGGTGAGTGTTCTGCAGCCAGTGGTTCAGGATGGTGCTGCTGCAGCAGGGTCTGGGCATCTCTGCTCTGTTCTCTTCCAGGATTTGAACTTCAGTTCTCCTTGCAATGACCCTAGGGAGTATTTAAGGTTAGTTTTTCCCTCAGTTCCTACATGGGGCATCTCTTCGGATTCTAAGGGATCCTAATGCCCCACTGATCCTGGCAGTACAATAGGCCCAGCAGAGTGAGGGGGAGATTTCATCTCTAAAATCAGGTATTTTGTGTCGGTGATTCTAGTTTTCTTTTCTTGTCTCCTCTCATAGCTGCTGGCCGTGGTCTGTATTGTGATGCCCTGGAGGGGCTACAGGGCATTTGATTTTCAGTCTTATATCTAGAGAAGATGGTTGATTGTTACACTTCCTTGTGTGTTTTAACTGTATGAGATGGGTTTTTTTGTTTGTTTTTAACAACTTTATTGAAATGAAACTTATTATCTCATGACAGCCTTGCAAAAAATACTTCCTTGTGATATTGTTTTAATCGTTAACACATCAAGTACCTTATACCAGTGTGTAATAAATATTGCTGATCATTAATTTATTCTCTTATTTTGGATGAAGACAACTGTAATTACAGCCTTAATGTTAAGATTATTTTGTGGCAACAGAAGGTGTAGCAGTCTGTGAGGAAACTGCAGAAAAAGTGGATCATTCTTTGTAGCTAAAGTAGGTTTTGTCTTTTTTGATAGGGAACATATTAAAGGGGCCTGTGTCTTCAAAATTCATGTCTTCTATTGTTTTTTAAATGCAGGTGAAAATAAAACAATGAAGTATAGATTTAAAGCAATTCTGTCTGTAAAACAATTTTGTACAGACAGATGTGGTGGTATTTGTTTGAGAAATACTTTAAATAGAAGGTGAATTCTGTAAATAGTGGAAGAAGCATAAGACAAAACATCTTTATGAAAGCACTGAGCCTTTTTCATGCTCTCAATCTACCTTTACTATGTTAATTAAATTCTGTACAGTTCCCAGCAGGGGAATGTGAAAATTACCTTTTCAAATAAATGAATACAGATTATTTACTGCATATCAAGAAACTGCTTGTAGGTCTTTGATCATTGTCCTGGTGCAGAGGTAGATCAGACAGTTATTAAAGCTCTAACTTGTGTGGTGTCCCCTTATCCCTCTGGGTGTCTGGGGGGTGAGGTGGTGGGTGAGTGTGCCAGCCCTTGCCCACTTGGGATTCAGATGTGTGAACTGCTTTAGATTACCAGGATGAGCTTAAATGGTCCCAATATAACTCAGTTTCTAATAACTGCATAACTGCAAGGTACTCTGTCAGGTGCTCTTTGTGGGAATAAAGGGAGTGTGTATTGTTGGGGCTGGTGAGAGGAAATGGAAGAAGTATAATTGACTTGTACTTCTAGTTTATTTACTGATAGGTACAGATAGCTGGAGGTAACAAGCTCTTTGTCTTTTCTCCTCATCAGAAGTCCCATTAAAGTAGTCGAAGTTAAGTGCAAGTAATCTGAGAAGCAGTTTTTAGGAAAACTACAGACAGTGAAGTTTGCTACTCTTGTTTCTGTGCAGTATTCTCATCTGTTTTCACTGTGTGTATGAACACTATGAGAGTTAAATACTCCATTTTCTATCTTAATTGGTTGGTACCTCACTAATAAAGTCTATTTTAGAAGAAAAAAATGTTTTCTTTGCAAACAGTATATATGGTATCCTGTGTTTTGCTTCAGGATAATGTTTTGAACATCATAAACCAAATCATGGATGAATGCATTCCACATGAACGGGCCAACAGAGACTTTTGTGTTAAGTTTCCAGAGGAAATACGCCATGACAACCTTGCAGGACAGCTTTGGTTTGGAGCAGAGGTAGGTCTGTCATACTTCTGTTGTTTGGGATTAATAGACACTTTTTTTGTTGTGTAAAGCCACGAGAACCTTTTCAGACTTTTCTGAAAGAGGTACAAAGAAGAATTACAGAGCAAAATAAGCAAGAGAACTTGCTCTGGGGGTGCTCAGAGAAATGGGGTTCTTTAACTGTGGTTTTGGTTGGGCTACGAGCATACCAGGTTATTTTCATAATTGTGTGCTGTCAGTCTTCTATAGTGAAAAACTATTCTTTTGTGGATTGACATCTGAGTGATTTTTTTTTTCTGATCAGCCATCTTGTGTTTTGGAGATCTTAGAAACAAATAAAAGTGTATTAGGGAGTTTTGTCAGGACAAAAGTTCATCTCTAACAAATAGAAGTGCATGCTGTGTCTTTGTTTTAATGGTTGTGTTATGCTGTAATGCAACCTCAGGCTGTCATATGTTGCACATAACTTCCTTGTTTCATGTGTATGCCAAAAATATAATAGTTCCTGTGCAGAACACTGAAGTCCACTTTTTTCCTCTTACCTGGTTTCTCTCAAAGACTTGCTTCTGGAGCAACCTGTAGGAACAAGGAATTATAGTAGTGAATAAGCTTCTGTTATTTTAACCAAAGGAAGCCTGAGGTGTCAGAACAAAAGGCTATGATATGCAAGATATTTATTTATTAATACTGATGTCTTTGGCTAAAAAAAAATAAATAATTTTTGGTGGCATTTTTCATATTGTGGCATCTTTAGTGATAAACTCTTCACTTTACTGGCCTGAAGGTAATTTAAGGTAGCACCATGAATTTGTTAAAACTTGAGGGGGGATTAGTCCAGACATCCCACAACAGCATGTTTGGTCTTGTTTTCAGTGTTGCCTCTCCTGTATTTGAAGCAATCCTTGGCCTGCTGTTAATATCCTTTATTTTTTCCTCTACCAGTTTCTCCTTTCTTTTTCAAGTGCATGTTCTCCATGAAGATTTCCCATTTTGTTCAGTCCAATATGTCTCCATATGTTCTGTTTCTGAAACTTGCTTTGACAGTTGTTAATTGTAGGCTCCTCTGAGTCAGAAGTCTCAGATAGAATTTACAGAATTAATTTGGTATGTCAATGCTTTGTGATCCTGTCCTAAGTCTTGTTTTATTCACTGCTATGTTACATAAGCTAAACCTGTTTCCAAATGAAACTTTCACTGTGTAACCCTCAGGCTGCAGAGACCTGTTGGTTTGAGGGAAAGTAACATATGCAGTGATGATGTAATGCCAGCTCCTACTGCTGTAGGCACTGTCCTCCTGTAAATTCATGTAGCAAGAAGGTTGTGTGAGCTTTATGAGTACACACTTCTGTCCTAGTCAGTACAATCACTGAGTTATCAGACTGAGAATACCTATCAGCAGGTAACACTTACTCTATTCATACTTCCCACAAATACTGCTTTGGCTGATAAGAAGTAAGAACATGATCTTCTCTGAGTGCCCTCAAATCAATGCATCAGACTGCTGAGAGAGGATCCCTTCTGGGATTGCAGGTCCCTCACACTGTGGCTTCCATCCACAGGATGCCAGGGAGAGGGGGGTGACACAGCTGCAAATGGAGATTTAAAAAAGGGAAGAAAACCCCTGATCTTTGGGAACAACCTTGTATTTTCTCATTATCTCTATCAATGCAGCAGGTGTGATTTATATTGATGCTCATTTTCTTCCAAATGTAACCATAAAATAATAAAGCCGGCAGTTGTGTTTAGTGGCAAGATTTAAAAAAAGTTTTATTAATGTGTTACAGTAAAAATCTACTGTTAATGTCTTTGTCAGCTGGTCAGAGAGAGTCCATGTATAATGCCTGGGGCAAGGAGTCTTCAATAGTTGCTTTACAGACACTGGAAGGGAAGAATCACTCAGTGACCTGATTTTTGTATATAATCATGATTTCTGTGGAAAGCAGGATACTGGCCTAACTGGATCCCTGTGTGATAGCCAGTATGAGCAGTTTTGCTGTAAAAGACATCACAGTTGCAGAACTTGTTCTTTTTATAAGGAACAGATTTATTTTACAATAAAATAAAAAATCCAAATTGAAGCCCAAATCAAAACAGTCCATGGACTGTTGTTTTGCTGGATTCCCATCTCTTTTTGCAAGGAATCTGTGTGTGCACAGAGGATCTATGCTACGAATGCTTATTGCCTAACTGGTGGGAGAGTAGCTTTAGGTCTTCTGTCAGCACTGTGGTTGCCCTAAGACATTCTTGTACTTCAACATTTTCCTCTTCTCATGTCTCCCTGGCTGAGCTGTTCCCTTACCTTCTCTGTGAAAGCTTTTGACTCTTGACATACCAGCCTTAAATCTTTCACTTGTTTAATAATTTGCAGCCAACTGGGGCTAAGTACTGCCCTTGTTCAAAAGCACATCTTATTAAATAGCACATCTTGTGCTTTGTTTTTAAGTATAGAAGTATTTTTACTTTGTAAAAACTAATACTTTATCTCTTCATATCTTTCATAGTGTTTGGCTGCTGGTTCAATTATTATGAATCGTGAAATTGAGAGTATGGCTATGAGGCCCTTGGCCAAGGATCTGACCCGAAGCCTAGAGGAAGTCAGAAATATCATTCGTGACCAGGCCTTAAGGGATTTGAACCTCTACACAGAAAAAATGAAAGATTCCCTCAAGCATTTTGATGTCCTTTTTGCTGAGTTCGAATTAAGGTAAAAGAGATGAAGTAAATGTGTTGTGAGCCATGTCTTGACCACTGCAGCTGGTTTTTGGCTTGCTGGATTTTAGAAATTGGCTGTTTCACTCTGTATCCTTTGAGTGTAAAAAGGATGTGTATTTTTTTATCATTGTATTTGAATTCTTTAGTAATTTGTGTATTGTTAGATTTTTCCTTCCAGTGTATCAATAATGAAAACTAAATAGCTTTTTAGCAATCAACATTTGCTCTCTCCATCTAAACTATAATCCCCCATTTGCATACCAGCATATGGCATTTGAGGGAGAATTTCCAAGACACAAAAGGAAACCATAAATCTCTTCTCTACATGTTTTCTTTGTCAGAGAAAAGGCAACAAATAGATGTTTAAAAAGAAAAGAACGATAACGAATATTCTAGAGACTGAGGTTTTGTTCTCTTGTGCTTAGTGGTACAAGCAAGATGTACCCAGTGAATTTAAGAATGCAAATTGAATTCTGATGGAGGAAGTGCTTTTACATGAACCATAATTAACCACAGGAAATCACTGATTTGAAAACTTGTGATTGAAAAATGACTTTGAGATTTATAGCTTAAATAAAAATAACTGCTTTTTGGGGTGATGCTTTTTTGCATCAAGAGTCACATTGACCAGTCTTGCATTGTGCTTCAGAGTGTAACCAGCTACCTGCCTGTGTGTTAAGATGTTTGTGGTGCTGGCCACAGACAAGATAATGGGCAAGATTATCTATGGATCTAATACGATGCAGTCACTGCTGCCCTTAGCAGAACATGTTTCTTAGAAGTGGGGAGTCTTTCAATATTTCTTGGGAATAACCTACAGACTGTCATGTCCCACATTACTGCTTGCCCTTCTTTAAGGATCATTATTCTGTTGCATTGAAAACACTTTAATTGAAAATGTTGTCTAAAACATGTTTTTAAGTGTGGGTTTGAGTGCAGACACCAATGACATCAGTAACTGGTTCTTGGCAGTGTCTGTGCAGTTTTTGGCCTGTCAATACCAACTCTCTATGTACAGCATTTTTCTTCACCATTGTTTTGCAAACAACTTCTTCCCTTTCTGTGTTACTTGTGTTCTACAGATGACCAATTAAGTAATACAGTGACAGAAAACCACTTGAGTTCTACCAGTGTTTCTTACCTTGTTGAATTAGCGCTTTTACTAGTAATTTCACATAGAAATTAGGCCAAATTTTAAGTGTCATAAACTGTCTCATCTGGGTAACTGGATTTCACTAATCTAATTTCAGGTAAAACCTTTATAGATAAAATGTTTGGTTTAAGATGTTTTTTTAATTGAGAAAAATGCAGAGTAAACTATTCTGTCTTTAAGATGGGGCAGTAAAGATCCTTCAAAGGCACTGTGCCACACAGTAAAGGGTTCTGATAGCTAAATGTGCTGTCATATCATTGTATCATAAATGTGCTATATAATCATAATATTTCTAAATTACTACTAACTTCCACTGCCTCAATTCCACTACAATGAGTAATTTGGCTGTGTTTCTCATAGATGGTTACACAGTACAGTTTTCATAGTGAGTGCTGTTGAAATAAATATAAATTGGTACAGGAAATCATCTTACGTTTCTAAGATAATTTGTGCTAGGTTTGATTTTATTTATAATCTTACTTGTTAAAGCATGTGAAACAGTGGTACATTATTTTATAATTTTTGTAGTTATGTGTCAGCCATGGTACCTGTGAAGTCTCCAAAAGAATATTATGTACAGCAAGAGGTTATCGTACTTTTCTGTGAAACTGTGGAGAGGTAAGTTATGAACTAGATCTTAATTTTTGTGTTTTCTTTCTGTCTGAGTTTTTATAGAAGTGCATTAACTATTAATATTGAAGAATTGTTGTAAAACACCAGGTATTTTGCTTTTCTAGTAAGTATCCAAGTTCAAAGTTCAGAGATATTAAGCATGCTTGGCAGGCACAAGCCTGTAGTTTTTTGTTTTCTACATTAAAAAAAATACAAAACAAAACACAAGAGTTTAATCCAACAATAACTGTATTGTTGGTATGCCTAGTTACAGATGTGTACATGAAGACTCAGCATTTAAATAGGCCAAATCTGTTCAAGGCATCAAGACTTAATGATATTTCATGCAAGGATACTTGGGGAGATGATTCAAATAATCTGTGAACTTCTAGTGATTTTCCTAAAGAGCTCATAAAAGCTTTTTTAGAATCTCAAAGGACTGGTCTTTGGCTCTATGTGTATGAAGGGAAGATGATGAAAGAAATCAATTCAGCAATCCATAAGTTCTTCTACAAGTATAAGGTGCAAAGAAAAGTGTGAATTTGTAATGTACTGTGTTGAACAATTTTTTTTTCTTCCCCCTTGTGACAGATTTACTGGCCTGCAGATGGGCAGTAGAGGAGAGCAGCATGTGAAATACTCAGCCTAAGTGAGGTTTTGAGCAGTGCAGCACTTAAAAGAAAACTAGTGAATCATATTCTGGGTAGAACTATTAGATACCAGTTGACCGTAAAAGGCCCTTAGGATAAGTGTTGGTTTGACTGTCATGTTAGGAGAACTTGTGAAGTAGGACCCTGGGTCTGGTGTGGTTGATCCTTTCATCAAGGAGTGGAGGAGTACAGAGCACACTGCCACAGTCTGTACATGGCACCAAGATCAGAGGTGTTTCAGGCATTTTGGGAGACAGGATTACAACTCAGAAAAGGTCACAACAAGTAGGAGGAATTACTTTCCATCAGTCAGAGAGGTACTACACATACACACACTCACCTATGGTATACTCATGTCCAGCAGAGGCCACAAAGATGATGCACAAAGTCTGGAGCACCTCTCTTAGGAGGAGGGGCTGGGGGAGCTGGGCCTGTTTAGAGGAGACAAGACTGAGAGGATCTGATCAATGCACACAAATATCTCAAAGGTGTGTGTCAAGAGGATGGTGCCAGACTCTCTTCCATCGTGCCTGGGTACAGGAGTAACAGCCATAAATTGCAACAAGAGAAGTTCACATCAGCATGGGAAAGAATTTCTGTACTTTGAGGTGGCAGAACAGTTGCCCATGGAGGTTGTGGAGTCTCCCTCTCTGGAGACATTCCAAACCCACCTGGATGTGTTCCTGTGTCACCTGCTCTAGAAGACCCTGCCTGGCAGGGTGGTTGGACTGGGTGATCTCCAGAGGTTCATTCCAACCCGGACAATTCTGGGGTTCTGTATTTGCCCAGTAAGAGGAAAAAGATGGTTTCGTACTTGAAGCTTTGGAAAATCTGTCTGGGCTGTAGGAAGGAACAGGGAATGAGGATGGGCCACACACCAGGGTGTCCATCCTCTCTTGGCACCAGCCAGGGTTTGCTTTGTGGTCGTGTCCCGTCCACCACCAGCAGTACTGGCTGGACAAGTGCTGATAAGGAGTAAGAAAAAGTTATTTCCATTCTTTTGGGACCAAAAGCAGGACTTGTGCAGTTTTCATTGCAGTCTTAAACACTACTATGAACAAGTCAGAGAGGAAATTTGAGGACGTTATGAAACATATGGTGAAATCGGAAAATTGTGAAGCAACCTGGAAAATATAGCAAAGTAAAAAATCCAAGCAAAATGGGGTTTAGTTTATAAGGGGCTTAAGACATTTGAGAAGTTATTTGAGGACAATGAAGTCTCCCCCAAATATTAAATCCTTAGACTTCAGTAAGAGTTATTGTGTAGAACTGGGCCATTCTTGGGTAGGTTTTTTAGGTTTTTTGTTAGTTAGGGGGGAGATTGACCTTGATAATTAGAGCAATTTGTGTTTGAAAATGAAACCAAGTACTTTCTGTTATTACTTTAAAAATGGTTTTTATTTGAAAAATTGTCAGCACCAATGGATTTCAGTATTGAGCTGAAGCTTGACATGAAATAGTAAACAGAAAATTTCATATAAGTGAATTGTGTTTTCAATGGCTATAAAAGCTTTAAATGCTTAAAGGGATTTTTTCCTATAATGTTTTCATTATACTATTTTTTTCTTTAAAGCAGAGACTTAAGCAATCAGTTATATATATATATATATATATATATGTATATATATAGTGGTTTAGATGGTACAAAACCAGTGCATGAATTAAATGCTATTAGTTTGGTTTGACTTATAACAATTTTTTCGAGTTTTTCCTTAGTGAAATGTGTTCTTCAAGACTTTGATGTCTTGCTAAACAATTTTATTCTTCTGCTTAGAGCCTTAAGGCTTGGATACCTCACTCAAGATATGATAGATGACTATGAACCAGCTTTAATGTTTACAATTCCAAGATTAGCCATTGTATGGTAAGTAATTTCTAATAACTCTCTGCTCTGCCTCATCTAAAGGTTTATTGAAGATTTGAAAAGCTGTGTTTAGAATTTTGATGGACTGTCTTTCACCTGAGTTGTCTTTAGCGTTCTTTAAAAAAAATTAAAGAGGGCGATTGTTTTGTTCTAAATCATTACCAGTTTAATGTAGAATATCAAGACAAAAAAAAGAAAGATGGTAGATCTCCAAAGAGAGCAGGCTGGAACAATTGATCAGGCATCCTCCAGCAAAATTTAAAAATTAGGAACATCAGTCTTTGTAATGTCATGTTGTCAGAAATATTTTTTGAAAGCACATATTTTGTGACACTTAAAAATAGATGACATAAGGATACAAGTCTTGAAAACTACAAATTTTAAATTAAATTTGTGTGTTTTTCTCAATGACTCTAGGTTCAGAAGGAATTATGGCAAACTGCATTGTAACTGTTGAGTTAGGCTTAATTCTCTTGAAGGAAAATGTTAATGTGTGTAACTTTGGTGTAGATTTGTGCCCTGTATTGGCCACTCAAGGCAACTAAATTGACAGTATTTTTGCTTCATGCAGTTTTTGCAATATTGAACAAATCAGATGCATTTTTCCTAATGAGTCTTCATGGTTTACTAAGGCAGCAGTTTCTCTGGAGTAAAGCCAGCATGTTTTTAATATTTTACCATTGTGAACGTTTTACAGTTAGCTAATATAAGTAGGATAATTGAGGGAAATAAAAACCCTCAATTCCTGAGTGTAATACACTTCTCCTCAGGAAATCCCTGTGGCCTTTTGTTCCTGTTAAATAGTATATTGTCTCTAACTGTCATTCTAAAAATAATAACAGTAATAATCTGATTATTGGAAGACAACAGGAATGTGAGAAGTCAGTTTGAAGCTGCTGGAAGACACAGTGAAGGAGAACACATCATGACTAATTGGAAAACCAGGGCTTTCTGGCAAATAGATCATGTCTGTCCCAAATTACAAAGAAGGATAGAGAAGAAGTTTAAGTGCTCCTAATTATCCAATGATAAGAAACTAAATGATTGTCATGAAGTTTCACAAAGCTCTTTCAAATGTTACACATATACAGAAGCCATTTAATAATATTTTTTTTTCCTGTAGTGCTCTAGCCCACTTTTTTTTTAATTTCTTCCAAGAGTTAAATTCTGTGGTAAGCAAACTGCCTGAAAGCCAAAGGAACAGTGACTAGGCATCAGGTAGAAGTTTGAGGAGAGTAGCCTTGGGCTTTCACTGAGCAAGGTAGTAACATTTGTTTATGCAGAACATAAGACATGAATCAGCAATAACTGCTTCACTTTGTAGCAGCCTGCTTGTTGAAGCTTGGCAAGCATAGAGAAAAAGATAAAATTATGTATCCCTGGCAACAAGATAATTTCTCTTAAGCGACAAAAAAAAAAGTGACTTGCAAAGGAAGTAACTTTTTCTGTCTCTCATCTCCTCTTCCCTGCTCCTGCCCTCAAAACTTTAATCCCCTGGTCTTTTTTTTTTTTTTAATACTTCAGAGGAATTCATATAGCTTGTAACATCAGCTTTGCTGCTGTGTCTGATAGTCTTTGGTGGTCACACAGGTGCTTGCTAGGGAGGAGCTGGTGACCAAAAGACTTTGACTGCCATGTTAGCCAAGGGTTGCCATTACTCTGGATGATTTGAATGCTGGATAGCTCTCTGGAGCAATGTGTAATTTGAGTTTAAGAAAAGGAACATGCCTTTGAATTATCTTGGGTAACAGAGCATTGACACTATGGACAAGAAGGGGAAAATGGCCTTGGAAAAAGAAAACTGATATCATCTCAGCTGTGAGAATGGGTTGCCTTTGGGAAACATACTTTGTTTTTGCAGTGGGCAGAGCATTAAATAGTTTTAAGCAGAGTGGTGCCTGGTGGGAATCCACTCTCAGACCCAGTATGGTGTGGCACAGCAGATGTGAAGGTGAATTTTGTTTGATCCGTGACACACAGGCAGGTTTGGGCAGTGGTGATTTGGTCAGGAGGAGCTATTGAGATACCTACAGTGAAGTACCTGGAGGCTCTCAAGGTTGTGAATTTACCTTTTTGCAGGGAAATTTGTACAAGTGCTGAATTGATTTAAAAGCATGGTTTCTTCAAAATAGGTTTTAATGTGATTAAGAAAATCGGTTTCCTTTTTTTACCATATGTCAATACCATGTTATTTTTATCTTGGAGGTAGAAAACTAGGAGCTCAGGAGACAGCTACCTTACCTGGAAATTATAGACTGGAAAGGAAAAGCCATCTGCAATATCTCAAATCAGTGGACCTCTCCCAATGTACTTGATAATAGGTTTCCTTTGTGGGGTTTTCTTGTGGGGTTTTTTTGGGGTTTTTTGGGGGCTTTTTTTTTTTTTTTTGTTTTGTTTTTTTAATTCAGCAGCAGCAATGAAATAAATGTTCTTCCCTTTATGCTTCCATTGCTTTTTCTGCCATGTTTAAGAAATGGCAACAGAGTGGAGGGGATCTTTTTCCTGTTACTTAAAGTAGCATCTAATTCTAGCTGTGGGTGAATAAGACAAAAATAAGATAACGAGATGTAGTTAAATGTCGTTCTAATGTTTATGTACAGTTGCTTTTCTGACTATACAGTGGTTGCTCTGTGTAATAAAATTTTCATTTTTGTGTGTGTTCATGCATGTGTTTGAATTACAGTGGCCTTGTTGTCTACTCCGAGGGACCATTAAACTTGGACCATAAACCAGAAGATATGTCTGAACTCTTCAGACCTTTTCACACTTTACTAAGAAAAATAAGGCAAGTAATAAAAGCTAGTTGTAATTGCTTCTCTTCTGAAGTGAAAATCAGAGTCCTGAAAACTCATAAATGCTAAAAAAAGTGTTTCTGTTTGCTATGTTAACCATAAACTGCATTTTGCTCTCATCAGCCTGATATACCCATGAAATAACTAAATGTAGTTTTTAATTTCATGGTGGTTTTTGAACTTTTAATCTCTGTGATAGTTTCTTTTTTTTTTTTTTTTTTTTTTTTTTTTGTCCCTTTTTTTATTTTTTCATTTTTTTTTTTT
>VZRH01003617.1:654558-689087 GCA_013397555.1 Urocynchramus pylzowi
TTTATTTTCTTGTTTGTTTTTTTTTTTTTTTTTTTTTTTTTTTTGAGTACCATTTTATAGCATTTCACATTTTCCTTCTGCTTAGATGATGCCTGAAATACTAAAGTTAGAGTTTATTTTTGGGAGATTCTGTTTCTAATTAGCATCAATGTTTCTGCTTAACTAGGTTTATTACATTTTCTTGTTATGCTGTGATGCAATACTCAGATAATTCTTAACCTAATAGAAATGACTATCAGTTTTTCATACTGTAAATTTGTTTTTTACAGGATGAATCACTTTATACTTCTTTCCATAATGCTTCAGTGTTGGTTATTATTGGAGATGTGGGCTTTGGCTCAAGTATAAAGAACATAAAATTCTTTTTTTCTTAGCTGAGGTTTTTAGAAGACTGATCTGTTACTTTGGAGAAATTGAGCTGTATCTTTAAAGGATCTTTATGTTCACTCTTCAGGTATTTTATCAGGGTGTTAAAAATTTTTCTTAATTCATAAGCCCTGTTATTTTCTTAGAATTCAGATTTATATACCAAGTGCAACTTTTGTTCTTAGAAATCTCTAGAGATAATTTGAAAGGTATGGGTTTTTTCCCTGTGTCCAATTTTCAGCAGTTTATTGCCTTCCCTGGATGTCATGGTGACAGTCTGATACAGGAACAGTTTTCACATAGTTTATCCAGATAGATCTCCTCTCATCCCTTAGAGGGGAGGCATCTCCTGAGGGAGAATGTGAGCTCTGTCAGGGTGGTTCAGAGGGGAGCTATTTCTGAAGTTAGCCTTTATAAATATCTAGACCACATCCTCATGTGTCCCTTGAAAGCTTCCTAGTATTTTTGTCTAAAAGTCTTATTTTTAGATACACTAGTGATATTCATATTGAAATCTGAGAATTAAAATTGACAAATCAACTTGTTTGGTTTGTTGGGGTTTTTTGAGTAATTATGGTATTATAAAACACTGGGTTAAGAATAACATCATGAACTGAGGGGCAAAACTAAAGTTAGAAGGAGGAAGAAGCTTTATTGGTACTGAAGCTTGAAAAGTCCATGGAGTTTATATTAAAATAACTTATTCCCAATATATGGCTATTGCAGATATTTTCCCCAGCATTCCACTTGCTGTCTAAAGTCAAAAAATATTTTTAAATAATCTGTATTTTCTGCTTTATTATCCTTCTATTTCAAAATGTGGAAAATGAAAATCAATGAAGTCAGTGTATTGCTCAGCCCATTTAATTTTCATTTAATTTTCATTTTTTACTGTGAATGTAGCTCTGGGGTTGAAAACAAACTTGTAAAATGCTTGTTTGTTCAATAACTACAATTTTCAATGTAAACTTTAAAAATAGAAATCTTTCATATTCAATTTTGGAAAAGTTCTGATATACTTTAAGACTTGTGTTTATTCTGTAAAGGAAAGGGAACATGAAAAAATGTGACTTCAGTTGTCAAGGAGACAAAGTTGGCAAAGTGTTCTTAGTGAGATAACATCTATCAGAGCAAAAATTGAAGCAAGAAGTAATATGAAATTCCATGTCTGGCAGTCTCTGAATTGAAGAAACTCAAATACTGGCAAGAACTGAGCTCAGAAAGATCCTTTAGTAATATTCTTGAATGAAAAATACATTGAATTAAAATAACAATGAGATGCAAATAAGTGTGCTGTTCATACAGAGTAATTGAATTATTTTTAAAAGTACCTAGGCTGTGTAGGGTTTTTTTTCCTTATCAGTTTTTTAACTCATCAGGCTGCAATCTGTACTCTGTGAGAAGGTTCTTAGAAACCTATGAAGAGATGGAATGGTATTTGATACCAATACTTCTGCTCCCCAACAAAAGAAGAGTGTTTTTCCCCGGAGTCTTTCTCCAGTCTCCAGCACCAATAGTTAAGGCATGAAAATAGATTCAGAAGTCTTCTGTTAAAAACAGCTACATTTTGTATTCCAGTTGTGTGCCTGTTTTAAGAATATAGAACATCTTACTTCAGAATGTGATCACATCCCAGTGAATTTCTCTGTAAATTTCTAGGACTTTTCAGCCAACTAAGTATTTTAGCTCATAGAGTAACATTATAGACAGAGCTGATTATTTTGTAGGATTACAGGTAATTAATTTTTAAACTGTATTATCCTAAAATATCCATAAGGCAAAGATAAGTACTGTATTTAATTATGTTTATCCACATAATTAAATCAGAACTAGCAGAGAAGATAAATATCTATTAGGTATGAGAATTTTTGGTGTCCTACTGGTGGCTGACAACTTTGAAAACAATAGAGATTGTTGAGACTCTTGAGAAAAAGCAGTAAGGGTTCTTGCTGAGTTTTTGGAAAGGTTGAGCAGCAAATTATGGCTTTGAATGTTTTAATTAATGTCTAAGCCAGGTGCTTATGTTGACTTTTATTTTGTGTGTAAAACATTAGCATTGCATCTACCAAAGCATAATTATATAGTAGTGCTATCTGTGTGCCTTTAAAACGAAAGTGTTGGAACCATTTCTGCCAACCTGCTGCAATCTGCTTAGGAAATACACAGATCACATCATCTGCTCCATGCACAGATATGTCACTTAGGGGCCTGTCACACTGAACATTCTTGTGATAAAACACTACCTATACTATATATGCATTTGAGGCTGCTGTACAGGGATTTTCAAAAGTCAGCAAACTTGGGATTTGGCAGTACTTCTTAATTCTGCCCTGTTTCAGAGCTCTCTGCTTTCCTGGTGCTTGTTTCTAGACCATTCCAAGTGATGGCAGGGTCATCAACCCTATGGATTTTGGTGGTGCAGAATCAAGGAAAGATTGCACATCAAGTGGTGCAGAATCAGGGGATCATACCTTTTTAAATACACTGAAACCTTTCTGTATCACTTGAAATTAAGTGCAGTATACATACTCTGTGTTTTAAAGGATTGGGTGGGGCATTGTGAAATTTGTTTTCTTTTAAATTCAGTGTACACAGTGGTTGAGGGAAAACTGGATTAGTTTCTCTGAGGTGGCTCTATTCAAAACTTAGAGTTGATTCAAAACTGTGGAGTAAGTAAAGGACTATCTGTGCAGTTTGTTACATATCTCAGTGTTGGTTTCTCAGTGTGGGTGTGTCAGACAGATCTGTGGATTTTGGTGAGCAGAGCTGAGCACAGCAGGAGGGGGGATGCATGTGGCATCCCTGTACCTGCACCAGGCTCCTACAGTGGCAGCTCCATTGAGGCAGCTGGTTGTGCTCCCTTTGGAGCTTGAACTGAAGCACAGGCTGGCAATAACAATGAAGCTATTCTCTGACAACAAGGCAGTTTAAAATTCTAGTCAGAACAGGAACAAGTTAATGGAGGAGGCTTGAGGAATGTGCAGGATTAGAAGGTTTGTGGCCGTGACCTCTGTTAAGCCGAACTTGTCTTTAAAGACATCTGGCCTCATGTCTTTGAAGAACTCATTTCTGTACTCTGGATATTGGCAGTAGAGTAAAATATGTTCATTGGTTTTGTAGGAGGCAGAGCAAATTTCTACTACTGCTTGTAACAGGCAGAGCACATCTGAAGAACTTGCTTGGTTTTTCTGACAGTAGCTCTAACCACTGAAAGAAGAATGTTCCTTGTATTTTGAAAGCTAGATTGCCTTTCTGTGATACAATGCCAAAAAGAGTAAAAAAGCAGGTGAAACCTCAACGTGCTCTTTTTAAAATTCAGTTTTTTCTGGAGTCCCTCTGAGAAGAAAGCATACTGCTGCTTGTCAGGGTGGATTGTAGAAGCTGACTTTACCTGTGGCTTCTGAATAATGTAAGCAGAGGGAGAAATCCTTTTGAGTGCAATGAGTTAAAAGTTCTTCATTAGAAAGGAAATGAACCACTGAAGTAGCTACAGTTTTAATTAAAGCTTAAAGTTTACTGATGATGCCTGATGTTTAGTTTTTTAGTGGTAAAATGTCACATTTCTTTCCGTATATTGGTTGACATTCACTTTCAGTATCTTCATAGTCATTTTACAATATGGCAGATTGGCAGTGAGTCCTATATAATCTAATACATTTGATACAGTGTATCTAAAAGGTAACTGTTGTTCAAACATTTGTCATCTTTAAAAATGACTGGCCATCTAGGGGATTTTTAACCAAAGAAGTGAAGATAATCACTTGAACTTCTTTTAGAATAGGCTGTATTTGTTAATAGCAAAATTTCCAGTGTTAGGATTAGGAAAATGAGTATATTCCCTTTGAATTATTTTTCTACTGAAATTACAGGGCTGGTAGACTACCACATGTAATTCAACTGGTTATGTTATTCTTCCAAGTCTGCGTGGATCTGACTCTCCTAAAAAGACATGAGGATTGTCAGCTGATTTCACTGGTGGTTGTTGTTGCTGTTGTCATTATTACTGTTATTTTTTTTTTTTAAATCAGGCTTTATTTACTATCCTCAAAACCGCATACAATTGCTCTTAAATTTTGAGGTGGTGTTGTTGGCAGAATCAGACTTTATTACTCAAGTCCATGGAGCTAGCCAGTATAAAGTAAATATGTGTTTCCAGCCTGAATTTACAGTGAATGTGTGAAACATGTATTGGATAGGTCTGAGCAGCCAGGCTCTCTGAGCCTTTGGAAAGGAAGCAGAGTAGCTCTGGACACCCAGACATTCAATAGTCCTGGGTGCTGCCACGTGGTGTTCTGTACGGAATAAAACCCCAGAATAGATGCTGGAAGTCTGAAGAGTCAATCTTAGATTTTCCCTGGGCCCAGTGTATCGTTCTCAGTTATGCTGATGGGCTTGGATGGAAAGCAAATTCCTTTGAATGTTGCTGGTGTAGTCTCTGTTTGTAGAAGTTGCTCATTCTTTTCTTGTTTTGGGGAGGGTGTGTGACTGTGGTTGTGGAGAAGCATAGCTGCTGTTTAAGCCATTTTCTGTTGGTCAGTTCCTGACACACAGTTTTTAATCTGTGCAAGAAGAGTTCACTGTGGATTGTGAACACAGTGGTGTTGCCTTGGTTCAGAAATTCCTGACTGCTGGCAGCCACTAGGGTGCACTCCCTGGGATCCCTGGGGGTCTGTCCTGTGCTTTTGCTCTTCCTTAGGACCCATGAGGAGCCAGGATTCTCAACTTGATGGACCCTGGCCCAACCCAAAAGTTTCCTATGTCTTTAATATCTTTGAATATGTGAGAAATAAGCTTAAACCCTTCTGTGCTTACTCTTGTTTGTTGTGTTTTTTTAAAATGAAAACCCCAACTGTTTTTAAAATCTCACATTAATTTGTTTATGCTTACGAAATTCCATGTCAGTGTTTCTTCACTAACAAAATAGAAATTCATAATGCAAAGCCTCATGGCAGCAATCATGTTATTCTATGTTTTTTTTCATCCTGTTGGTATAGTTATTTTAAAAATAAACTATGATGATACTACTGGTTTTATGTTGACCTTAAGACTTAAGCCAGACATTCTCAGTTTGTTTTTAAGGTGATGTTCAAGTGCTTAATCTCTTACAGACACTGGTTAAATACAAGATCTGAGTAATAATAAGGTGTTATCATTACATACTATGTAGACAAAATAAAGGCATGTATAGGTATTTAAAATGTTTTAATGTGCCAAATAGCAGTACTGGTTTGTAGCTTATTAGGCAGGTGGGTCAAACTAGATTGCCCATTTTCCTTTCTTACTTATTTATGACTGAAAAATATGGTCAAACTTTAGATTTGAAGATGCATATAGAATTATTCTAGGGAACTCTGACTTCTTTGTTACAGATTGTGAAAAGGGAGGATACACAAGGGAGGAAAACAGTGCAATTGTTCTCATAAGTGGTACTTCTGGAGGCTTAGAACTTTTTTCAGGGTCATATTACTCATGTAAAGCAATATTTTTTTAAGAAATAAAGTGTTAATTGTGTGGAATGTACATAGCCTTATTTTTTTTCTGACTTAATGTTTATCTAAACTGTTAGCTTTTTCAAACTGTAGGTAGCTGATACACAGGTCAGATACTAGTCACGTATTTTTTGAGCTATTTGAAAAACTGGTAGTACTTGCAAAAATATTTGGTCTTTGAGTTAGAAAGTTAAGAATGTAAACCATTTACTGGAAATCAAGATGTGAGATGTATTGAATGTTTCTTTGGCAGTTTTTGGCCTATTTTATACACCAAATTACTCCTTTAAGGGAGTTCTTTTAATATGTACATATTATTATTCCAGCTCTATGTCACCTGCTTACAAATTACTCCTAAACACATGAGGAATAATAGACTCCTAAACTCTGTTGAACCAGTCTTGCTTTTCCCATCCATTCTTTTTTGCTAAAATACTCTTACTGATCTCTGAAAATGGTGGCAGTAGTTCTTGACAGAGGATATTTGTATATGTGACTTCTAATTGAGAAGGATTGTGTAAATCAAATTCAGGCCTAAAATTACTTGCTGCTGTGTCTGCAGATTTGTTTTTAAGTTATCAAG
This sequence comes from Urocynchramus pylzowi, assembly GCA_013397555.1. Lineage (NCBI taxonomy): Eukaryota > Metazoa > Chordata > Aves > Passeriformes > Fringillidae > Urocynchramus > Urocynchramus pylzowi. Next base: position 660,997 of record VZRH01003617.1, read on the forward strand.
CTCTTAATAACACTTTGTTTTCAGGTGCCTGTAGTCCTAAACTGCAGTGCTGAGGACACTTGGTAACACTGGAGATGCTGCATGTCTATAGAAAACACAGTTTGCTAAATTGCTCAGTGTTTGCTTCTAGACCTGCCTTATTCTTAACAGGAGCTCATGCAGGAGCTTTACTCCTTATTGACCCAGTGTCGTGGCTTAACCCCAGCTGACAGCTCAGCCCCACGCAGCCAACTTGCTCACCCTCCAGTGGGTTTGGGGAGAGAAGCAGAAGAGTAGAAGGAAGAAAAGTCATGGGTTTAGATAAAGACAGTTTAATGGATAAAACAAAAGCCTCAAACAAGCAAAGCAGAGCAAGGAATAAATTCAGCACTTCTCCAGGCAGGTGTTCAGCCATGCCCAGGACAGCTCATCACGTGTAACGGGGACTTGGGAAGACAAATGCCACCACTCTGACCAACCTCCCTTCCTGCTTCTTCCCCCAGCTTTATATACTGAGCCTGATGCCATATATATGGTATGGAACATCCTTGAGTCATTTGGGGTCAGCTGCCCCAGCTGTGTCTCCTTCCAGCTCCTTGGGCACCCCCAGCCTCCTCGCTGCTGGGCTGGGGTGAGGAGCTGAAAGGCCTTGACTGTCTGTGAGTCCTGGGCAGCAATAACAAAAACACCCCTGGGTTATCAACACTGCTCCCAGCACAAATCCAAAACACAGCCCCATAGTAGCCACTGTGGAGAAAATTAAATTATGCCAGACAAAGCCAGAAGATTGAGTTCAGTGTTTGAGGTAGGAGAGAGCCAACTTCCAATTCCGGTTTCAGTGATCTGGCTTCCAGATACCAGTGTTGCATAAGCAATATTACTATTTTATTGAATTCTTTTATCTGACAGTGTAATACTGTAAAACTTCTGCAGTACTCTTTTGCAAAATAATTTTCTGAATCAACTTGAAGGATGGAAAATTGGCTTGCTAATGGAAGTCAAATTTGTGAATTAGAAAAGTAAAATGATGAAATAAATCTAATTGTGGGTGACATTTTCACTATAAGTGATGGGGAGGGGAAAAGTTCCATTTTTGTGTGTGTTTTGGTTTATTTTGAGGCTTCACTGCAAGCATGTTTATAATTTTATGCCTTGTATTTGCATGAGTAATCTCAAATTCAGGCATCAGTCATCACGTGCTCTGGATATGAATGCCAAATGCACTGAAATACACAGTCAAAAGTATTCTGTGCCATCAAGTTCTGGATTTCTGCACTAACAGTAAAAGCTTTTTTTTAAAATCTGTAACATCAATGCCTCATGATTATAAATGACAGGTGATAAGAGTATTTCTTCATTTTCAGGGATCTCCTTCAGACACTGACCGAGGATGAACTGCACACACTGGAACGTAACCTGTGCATCTCTCAAGATGTGGATTTTCCTGTCAGAGCAGATCCTGAAGTACCCTCTGTCATTGCACCAGGCATAACTGCGACTTTGCCTCCTAAGGAACTTTCAGCAAAAGCTGAGAACACAGAGGCTGAGCTGGCTTGTTCCATGCAGTATGATGAGCAGGAGCTGGAGCAGCTGAACAGGATGGTACACAGAGTCGGCGATGAAATGTCTTCTCTGCTTTCCCCTCCAAGCATCTGTCAGTCTCCAGCTCACAGACCTAGCCTAAGAAATAGTTCTAGCACAGAAGCTTCACCAACAAGACACCATCTTGACAACTTAACTGATGAAGAGGACAGAGTGTTTTTTATGGATGACCTAGATGGAGCAGGAGAAGCTCTGGCTGGGTTGGATTCAGTAAGTGATACTTTTGCTTGGGTGAATAACCCTTGCCACAATTCAAAACAGAACCTGCAATATAGAGATGCTTTGCTTTATGAGAATGGCCATCAGACAGAGGAAACTTTGCTTTTAAAAGATGCTGAAAGTGACTTAAGCAATAATAACAATGTTGAAGATGGAAAACAGATGTCTGGCATTTCAGTTCCAAATTCGTGCAGCTGCCTCGAAGGTCCAGACTCACAGTTATACCTCAATGGCTGGGATGCGTATGCCGATGACGCAGAAACGGCGGAAGTGATAGCGCACAGGACGGGGGGAATGAAAATATCTGCTACTGTAATATTCAATCCTAAATCTCCTTCTAGCTCAGAATCCCCAGTAACAACCCCAGAAGCAGCTATTAGTTGTATTCCTGGATCTGCTAATCCATTAGCAAATGAGGAGGAGGATGAATCCCATAAACTCAGTATAGCTGCCACAAACTGTCTAATTAATTCCTGTGTGTGTTGTGGCAGCTGTGAAGACAGCAGGGAGGACGGTGTTGAAGGTTTAAAGACTAAACATTCTGCAGGAGGTGTTGTAAATGCTTCATACACATTAGTAAAGTCTAAGGAAATGGACCATGTAGATAACTTGGACAATTCAGTCCCTGAGCAGGAAACACTAAAACCTGAAACTTCTGCTTTGTTAGCAGAAAGAGACTTTGGCAGTGAAGAGCAAAAACTGCCAATCTCCTCTAAGTGCCTGGCACATTCCTCAGGTTCACAGGTAGGAGTAGAAAGTGACTCCCAAGGAGAAGCAGAAAGTATCTCCAGTCAGCAGAAGAAGTGGGAGAAGAGGAAACAACTGTGTGATAAAAAAATGGACTACAACGAAGATGCTAGTAGTGAAAGGACAGCAAAGGAAGATGTAAAGTCAAGATCTAGTTCAAGGTAAGAGCAACTTGATGTCTTGGTAGTAATTTGCTACCCTGTATCCTTGTACTGCAGTGATTAGTGTATTGTTAATGTTGATTTCAAGGACAATGGAATGTTTCAGGATTAAGGAATTTATCCATATATATATTTTTTTTTATGCAGATAGCTTTTTATTGGACATCAGCTTTTCTGCACAAGATTTGGAGATCTGAATTTTAATCATCCAGTGTCTCTGTATCATTGAAATCAATGTTACATTACCTGCTTAATGTATCCAAGAGGGCATTGCTGCTAAACAGTACCTGGGTCATTACTTCCCTTGTCCTCTGCTGTTTTATAGGAGAAGTATGTCTGGCAAATACCAAAAAGTTAACTTTTGCATCAGTGCATGGGATTAAATTGTTATCTAAACACATTTTACCTTGCCTTCATTTGAGAGAAGGGGGCTGACGTGACCATGTTGCCTGTGGGCACAGGTGTATCTGTGAATGTGTGCTGAAGGAGCCTGACAAAGTGCAGAAGTGGCGCTTAAGTCTGTTGGATCATTTCTGCCCAAGTTGATAGAAGAGTGGAGGTCATGGATTAAGGTTCTGCATGTTTAATGGCAATAAGGAACTTACTTGATAATGGGGAGATAACATCATAATACTAAATAATAATAATAGTAATAAAGTAATATAATAGTAATTTATAACAGTAATGAAGAAAATGCCACACTTCAGCTCAACTTTGTTTAGACACAAAGGATCTTAACACAGATCAGTAGTAAACCTGACTTTGTTTTGGTTTACTGTTTAGAGGATAACCTGTTTTGTAGTAACTCCTCAGTTTCCCTGAGGAAAGTATTAATATCATGAAGTATTAATATCATGAAGCAGAGGCAAGACATTAGAGATAAGTTACCTTTGTTTCCTGTATTTCCTGTGACAGCTGGCTTTGTATGTGTGTGTGATGCAGGCTCTCTCATTTCATTATGTTCATAGAGTTCAGGATAACACAGTGGAGGTTGCTTGAACCACAAAGCATAACCACAATATAAATGCTACAGAAATAAGTGTACCAATTGAATTATGAAATATTTTACTGGTAGTGGAAATAGAATAATGAGTTCTTTGGCCTGGACCTAATTGCTTTTACAGGTTAAATATGACTTAGCATGCACAAAACTCAACTTATCTTTCTCATTATTCTGACTATTTGCTATCTTAGGCTTGCAAGTATGATCATATTCAAGGCCTCACAACAGGGTTTCTAAGTGGACTTCATTTTAAGATGTAATTCACAAAACCCTTTGACATTCCATGATTTTGCAACACTTCAAATGGAATACCACGTAAAAGTAATTGCTTTAATCAGTTAAAAAAAAGTAAAAGTAATTGTTTAATCAGTTTCCTCATAAATGATACAAAATTCAGACTGTTTGTCTACCAGTTTTTGCTTTGGGTAGAATATTAAATGAATTTTTGAGAACAGGTCTGAAAAATATAATAAAATTATATATATCTGTAAGTTGCTATTTTAGCTTCCCATGTTTTGTGAATGTAGTAACTTCTCCACTGTCTTGTCCAGCCTCTGCTAATATTGTTTAAAAACTTTATCTGACAATTGTCCTTTTACAGAGAATTCTGTGAGTCTGTCTTCCCGTTTGCTTTTGTTTGCTCCTGATTCCTGTCTGGCCTCTCCTCCCTGTTGTTATTTTGTGGACTTAAGTCACATTTTGTCAATGTGGTTACTTTTTCAGATTGGAAAAGTCAGAGCCTACTTCATCAGAAGTTGTCCACAAATTATGGATCAACTTTGATCATGCCTTATTTCTTGCCCTAAACAATTTTTAATTATAAGATTTCCTCTTAGCAATAAGTGAATCAGAATTGCACTGACCCAAGATATGAGCAGACTATGGATTGTTTTCAGATGTTTTTCAATGGTTTTCAGTATTTGACTTGGAATTCTTACTATGTGGTGTGCTGAGCTTCTTTTTGAAGTTGTCTGCTAAAGCCCCAAGATGTTGCTTGTGATCTCGGAGGCTGTTGTTCTGTATCTGATGCTAAAATTGTTCTCCATGTGTTTACCTGTTAAGTCTTGCCATTTTATTACCTGTTACTCAGACTTCAAGATCCTGGGCAATTGTGCAGTCTGTTCTGGTTGTTACCCTGAGTAATTTTGCATTGGTAGTAAGAGCTGTCAGAGCTCATTGCTCTCCCTGTTTTTGCAGATCATGCACAAAAACAAAGCTCCCAGGGTGCTGAAGAACCTGTCATGAAATCCCACCTTTCTGAGAAGTGGTTGTTAAACCGCTTCTCCCAGTTTGTGATTAAGAATTATCTGTCCTTTTTGGGCCCCTCCCTCTTACGCTGTAGCTCCTTAGTTTTCTTAAAAGCCTTTAGTGAGGTATTTTGACAGGACCTGTTTGGAAATCCAGAGGCTTGACAGAGGAATCATCATTCTTCACAAGCTCCTTGACCCCTTCACAGGGCTCCCAAGAGGTTCCCTCTGCAGAAGTCACCTTACTACCTTACTTCTTCCCAGACAGACCTTCATATTTTAGCTTATTTTAGCTTTGGATACATGTTAAGTTGCTTGATATGATTATCAGGCTCACAGAGCTAGAGCTTTTGTTTTTTGTTTTCTTTTTTTTTTTCAGGGATGGCCAGCTTTAGGCTGCAGGCATCAAGGAAGTTTTAAAAGAGAGCTTAATAATTCATTTTATTCATTCTTGAGTTCTAAAACTCTTGGGTGAATGTTTCTGAATATTTTGTTAACAAGTTAGGTGGATTTGTCTGTTTTCACCATAGTGTTTTACACAGATACTTTGTTGATTACTTCTAATTAGCTGTATTCATTTTTGAGACTACAGTACATACATCTGTTATTAGTTGTCGGCTATTCCACCTTTGCAGCAGCCGAGATGGAGGTATTTTGTTACTAGATTGTTGCTACTTTATTTGGAAGCATTCTAATACCAGCTCAGGTATATTCTGTGAAGGAGGGAGATGCTGGGGTTCTTCTGAGAACTAGGTTTAAAAGCTATATATGGATAGATCCTATTTTTTCCTTAAATGTATGTATATAAGATTTGGGTCTTGTCTCTGAATCACTAGTCATGTTATCAGGAAAAGAGATAATTCAGTTACAAAACAGAACTTAGTGGACCTTTCCTTACTCATGCTGCCTGGGCAATGACTAATCACTGCTTTTTGATGATATTTTTAAATTGGCAGATCACATTAGGCTTCTGTGACTGCTCCCTATTACATACTTGTGAATGCCAGCTTAACCATAGGGGAAATGTTTGAGACAGTAGATTATTTTCAGAATGATGGACCCATTAGCTAGAACAATAAGCAATCTCATACACATGGAATAGCTGCAGGATAGGCTCATTTATCAAGTTGATAAATGTATTTACTTTCTAGTTACTGTAAGTCACCAAGTAGAAGAAAATTTTCTTTCCCTTTTCTGAATAAAGCAGCTCTCAAATGTGAATGTTGTGATACAAACCATTTGTTTTTGTAAGTCTAAACTATTTTACTACACAAATGACATTATAGGTATATATGTCATATATATATATATATATATATATGACATTATAGGTGTAACCTCTGTGATCCAGATGGGTTTACCATAATAATCCTTGTATCTGAAATAGCTGGTATTTCAGGCTTCTCTGTCTAGCCTCAAAATTCTGTGGAGTTTAAAATACAGATTAAACACTCTTTTACTAAAGATTTCATAGAATCATAGAATGCTTTGTGTTGGAAGGGACCTTAAAGATCATCTTACTCCAAGCCACTACCATGGGCAGGGACACCTCCCATTAGACCAGATTGCTCAAAGCCCCATCCAAACTGTCCTTGAACACTTCCAAGAATGGGACCTTCCAGGAATGGGCAACCTGTGCCAGGACCTCATCATCCTCACAGTTAAGAATTTCATTCTGTCTAACCAAAACCTACTTGCTTCAATTTGAAGCCACCCCTCCTCATCCTGTCACTCCCTGCTCTTGTAAAAAGTCTATTTCCATCCTTCTACTGGGCTCTCTTCTGGTACTGGAAGCCATAATTAGGTCACCCTGAAGCCTTCTCTTGTCCAGGCTGAAGAATCCAAATTCTTTCAGCCCTTCCTCATAGGAGAGGTGCTCCATCCCTCTTGGTGGCCTCCTCTGGACTTGCTCCATCAGGTCCATGTCCTTCCTGTGATGGGGCCCCAGAGCTGAATGCAGCGCTGCAGGTGGGGTCTCTCCTGAGTGGGGCAGAGGGGCAGAATCCCCTCCCTCACCTGCTGTCCCCGGTGCTTTGGATGATGCCAGGACAGGGAGGTTTCTGGGCTGTGAGTGCCCATGGCTGGGTCATGTCCAGCCTCTCAGCCACAGCATCCCCAAGTCCTTCTCAGGGCTGCTCTGGATCTGTTCATCCCCAGCCTGTGCTGGCACTGGGAGCTGCCCTGACCCAGGTGCAGCACCAGCACTTGGGCTTGTTACAGCTCATGAGATTCCCATGGGCCACGTCTGGAGCTTGTCCAGGTCCCTGTGGATGGAGTCCTGTCCCTCATGTGTGTCAGCTGCACCACCCAGCTTGGTGTCACCTGCAGATGTGCTGAGGGTGCACGCAATCCCTTCATCTGTGTCATTAATGGAGATATTAAGTAATTCTGGTCCCATTAGGCACCCCGGAGGGACACCACTTGTCACTGATGTCCAGAGCCATTGCCCACTGCCCTCTGGATCTGACCATCCAGCCAATTTCTTATCCATTTAACAGTCCATGCATTGGATCCATCTCTGTCCAATTTACATAGAAGGATGTTCTGGGGGACTGTGTCAAAGGCTTTAGAGAAGTGCAGCTAAATGACATCCCACAGCCCTTCCCTTGTGTGCTGATGGAGTCCCACCAGCACAGATGACCATCACTGGGTATTGACAGGTCTCTCCTGCTGGGGTTTTTAAGTCTTAGCTGATGTTGTGTCTTTCTTTGTTATTTGTTTGTATCTTAAAGGTATAAAACACCAACAGCACACAAGTCCTGGGCAGTAGTGCTAATGAGATGCAAATATGAGAAAAGCACTAGCAAAGATGCAGTGTCTGACTTGCTGAAGGGACAAGGTGATAAATAAAGGCTGTCATGTAGCAAAACAAACAGTTAAAGGGGGAACACCATGTAAGAATAGAACATAAGATGATAAAACTACAAAAAAACCAACATTTGGTGTTTTGGGGTAAAAAAGAACATAAGTTAACCCTAAAATCAAGCTTTAAAAATCTCTATCTAGTATTCCTTGTTTTTCAGTTGGAAGCAAACTTATACGGATTTTTTTTTAACATTCATTTAAACATAAAATTCTTCTTGCTCTTTCACAGAAAAAGGAAAACTACAAAGAGGGAAGATAATTTTTTTGTGTGTTTTGTAAATATTTGTCTTTCTGTTCTTTCCGGAGCTGAATCGTCCATGTAAATCTGCTGATGTTTTATGAATTTTGGCAACTTGTTTGATATTGTCATACAACACTGTTTTCATGTTTTAGTCTTAAATACCTGGTTATGTTGCATGTTTGTTTATCTACATTCTGACCTCAAAACAGTTCTGATATAAAAAAGGGATTATTAAGTCTAGTTTGTCGCTTTTCCACTGCAGGTCTATTTAAAATGTCTAGCTTAAATTTTACAATTTTTTTCTGCATTTTCCTTGGTCTGTTTGAATGTGTTGTTGATGAAGCCTTTTGCAGTGCACCTGACAGTTGGTAAAAGGAGCTGCAGTTGGTAGTGGGGAGAATTCCTTACCTTCACCCTTCCTGCAAGCTCTAGCTGTTTCCATCAGCTGTTGGATGCTGGCAATGTTTGCATTTACTTGTGGGGGCTAAAAATTAGAATATTTTGCCATATGCTTTTTCAGTGTAAGGAGGAAGAATGAGGCGTACTTGGAAAAGCATGTTTTGCTATTTGTTGATCTATATTGCAACTCTAGAATAAGAGGAATAATTTATTCTTGAGCTTGGTATGCAAGTTGTCTCTTTTCTTAGTATTTCAATTCTTAAATCCTAAATTGTATATATTGTACAATATTTATATATTTCAATATATGTAATACTAAAAATTTTATTTCCTCAGCATATTAGAATAACGTAGTAAAAAAATGAACACCTGTTTCAGACAGTTGGTTTCTAATTTTGATTTTTTTGGGCTGTACTTTTTTTTGTTCACTCCTTAGCAACATGTGACATGTGCACATTTTCAGTACATCAACTTTAAGATAAGTCATTCCACCTTTATAAATGCATGGAAAACAGCCATTCAGCCATTTGTATTTAGGGAATGGCTAATATTTGCTAAAAAAAACAAAACCAAATTCACACAAAGTACCTTTCTAGCTTGTCTGAGTTTCTAGCTTTTCTACAAGTATTCCTTTATCAAAACCAAATTAATTGATATTGAAATGCAAATTAACTTGATTAAATGTCTTAAATTCCTATTTTTCTATAATACTCCCTTCACAGTAAGATATAAGAAAATTGTGTATATTTTTACATGAAAATGTTGCCTTTTCCATGAAAAATTCATGGACAGCTGTGCAAGTTCATGTAAACAAAATTATGTCTGTTTATTGTTTTGCACTGATTAGTCTTTTAACTAGCTGTTCAGGAGAAAGAAAAATTCTCATCAGCGAAAAGCAAATAGTACTTGATTGGGAATCAAACATCAGCCTTTTAACTGCAAAACTTTCCTTAAGCAATCCTTTATCTGGCTGTTAATTGAAGTTCTTTGTTCTCTTTCTAGTATTCTGTTTATTGCCTTTGTGCAACTAGCCAAATTCAGATTCAGTATAAATTAATTTTTTCAGTCCTTCCTCCCCTTCTTTTTAACAACACAGGTCTCAAATTTGAAACAGCAGTGTTTTACCTTGCCTATTGAACCCTGATTTTGGACAGTATCCTGTAACACAACTGCTGTTATGAAGCTTTGGTGTCACTGTTTTACACCAGCTTCCCTTTTACTTGGTCCAAATATCAATTCAAGCTGGGAACCATATTAGCTTTCAACGTAGGGATTCCTGAAATAACAGGTTAAAAAGTTTTAAAAGGTAATTTTGGTTTGGATTTGATGTGACACATGAGGCTTTAGTCAGCCCTCGTGTAGTGAGCCAGTCAAACAATACTTGTGCCAATTAACTGTTGTAATATGAAATGCAATTGTATTCAATTAGTAGCATTCATGAAGAAACTGTCCCATAAAACAAAGGTTTAATTAAATGTAAGAGGCTAGAAACATATTCCAGTAGAAAAAAGCATGGAGAAAATAAAGGTGGCTTTCAGTTTGTTTTTTCTTTTTAGAATAGTTACAAAAAATGGCCAACAGCTTTCAGTAAATGGTTCATTGGTTCGGTCTGCCAGTATTCCATGAAAAGAGGCAGCCATATCACCCCATGTCACTTTGCTCTGTGTCTTTAAATCTTTATTCAGTAATTTTATCAGAAGTGCTGAAGAATTATGTTTTGATGGGCGTGGATAGTGGTTTTATCCAGTGCTAGAATGTAATTTTTAAGACAGCACTGTAGGCATTTAAGACCTACAAATGAAAGAAACTTCTGCCACATTCCCTAGTTTAAGCAGTTCCTATGAATCCCAATCCAAAACAACATTATTGCAAATGAGCATGACGTGGTGAAGCTCAGGTCACCTGTGGGCTGATGTGGGAAGGAAGGGTTAGCAGCTCTCTGCTGCAGAACGTGGCTTTATGCACGGATTTTCTCTTATAATTGTGCTAATGAATGTGTGCTGAGCCATCATCAGCTGATAATAGAAATTTTGAGATGGGAAAAACAGGTCAAGGATCTACCAGCACCTTAGAAAAGCAGAGAGGATCTTCAGACAGACATTAATAAGAAGAAAACTCTACAGTTATCCTGAGACTGTGTGTACTAATAGGGAAAGCAGTGGTTATTAAGGGTTTTTTAAAAAGCTAGTTAGTATAACACTTAGAAAGTATAAAACAGAGTTACCATTATTGGATTCCCATTTCTTGGTACTAAATAAACACAGAACTTCTTATGTGAAGAGTTACAGCCTGAATATGAATCAGTAATAAACACTGTTAATCATAAATACTATTTCCAGTACAATGATTCAGTCTGTATGGATACACAGGAATGAGAAAAATGTTTCCATGTTGTAATTGCCTAAAGTACACATAGTTTATTGCAACAAACAAATGTCTGTGAGTGTGGGTTGTGTCAAGTGTGTTCAAGCAGTTTGCATTGCCAAATGATGACTGATTGGATGGATATCTAATCCTGAAGTCAGCAGATTGTTCAGCATGGTCAGGTTTGTGCCCCAAGAGGAAAATGGAGAAGTGGGTAGTGAAGGCATTTGTAAAGCAGTTTAGAATGGCAAACTGGGTTGAGACAAGGCTTAAAAACTGGTGAAATGCTGGAACTGGTGAGGAGTTGTGCTGATAGGAGCTGGTGTGGAGGGAGAGAAGATTGAAATGAGAGGCAAAGAAGCTTGGAGAAGAGATGAGGCTTATTGGCTGTTCAGAAGACATCTGTGAAGGTAGAGATAACATTGAGATAGTTGATAATGCCAGCTGATTGTGGGCCATGATGTTCATTATGCTCAGTGGGTTTACCATGTGAGTATAATGAACATAATGCTAATTTACCATGAAGGTGTTCATTGCTTTGCCTTCTTTCTCAGAATGTCCATTCCACATAGGTAGCTGATGATAGGAAGTGATTTCATGTCTTGGGACAACATTGGCAATAAATAATATCTGCTCTTAGCAGAGAGGTTGTACTTTAGGGTGGTGGTTGGTTTGGTTTATGTTTTAGCCTAGAGCATTTAACTCCCCAAAAACATATGTGAACTTTTGAGTTCTTGGGGAAAATGTAAGCCCTTTGGGCTCTGTGTAAGAACTTAAAATCTTAAATTCTTTAAAACAAAACAAAAAAGTAGAAAACTAAAACCTAAGAAAATTGAATTTAAGTACTTAAATACTGGTAACTGAGATATTTTTATTGGACTGCAAATATAACAGGAAGAGCTTCACAGAAGGCGCACTGAGGGACAGCAAACCTGATGTCTTTCAGAAAAAATATTACTACCCAAATCAGCTGGCAGGATTTTTACACTGAAAAAATCTGGAAATGGTGGGGAGGTGGGAGAGCATAAAAGAAGGTGCTGAGTTTGCTAATTGTTCTTGTTTTCTGGTTCTGCTGTTCAAAGATTAGTTTATTCTGAACAAAAGTGATGTGCTTTACTTGCAAGAGAGAAGCAGTGATGCATTTGCTGTAAGACAATGAGTTAACAAAATTCCATGGTAAATGTTAGAGCAGTTTAACAATTTTAATGGCAAGTACACTTCAGTATTTAGTGCATAGAGGACAGGTCAAACAAAGCTGCCAGGGAGACCCTTTCACTGAGTCTGGAGGTTCAGAGAGGAGTGTGGCTGCAGCTGGATCCAGACTTAGTCCCAGACCTGATCAATGGTTTATGTCTAAAGCATTATTTATATATGTGCAGTCATTCTGTTTATCACTTAGCTAATATTTCAGCATGCTTATTTCCAGTTTCACTTACTCAGTATCTGGTGTGATAAGGATCACTCAGCCTTGAGGAATAATCATGAGAGGCATCCCTGCAGGGGAGATCCTGGCATGCAGGCTGCTGCCACACAGGAGAGCTCAACAAGCCCTGGACTGTACACTATTTTTGGGCTAAGATGAGTGACTTATATTTGCATACTCATTGTACTTTGGCTGGTGTGTGCTCAAGTAGCCCTCAGCAGCTGTGCAAGATTTGTGGCCCTTGGCTCCTGTGGTGTTACCTGTCTCCCCAGAGCCCAATTTGAGTACAGACATTCAGACTGCCATTTCTTGCTTTTGTTTAAAAAGAAAAGGGGGGTAAGCACACCACTACACCTGCCTAATCATGGTGTGAAATTGTGTGCTAATGGTTTTTTTAATATCATTCAGCTGCTGTAAAACAGACAGTAAAATTACATTTTAGTAGCATGACCATATTGTAAGATTGGATGGGTAAAGGTGATGAGCTATAAAAGAGTAAGCCTTTGTTTAAATGCATATATCTCTTCATAATGAGCAGAATTAGCAAGGGAAATTACATGAAACGAATGAAAGTTAAATAGATTTTTGTTCAAGTCTGATAAAATTATTTTCCAGTTGTGAAGTCTCTCCTTTCAACTAAAGCATGGTACACTTGGGATTTATTTTCAGATTGGCAGTCAGAAATGAGAAACACGAAGGGGTACATTTTCCAAGTGATTAGTGGGAGGTATGCAAACAAATCCTATTATTTCTTAGTGGGATTAGAGCACATACCTTCCATACACTGCTTTGAAGAATTCCCCTTAAGCATTCTTCCAGACTTGTAGCTGAAAAAATAGCTGTAATAGTAAATTTGGTAGAAAAAAGGCATTTGAAACATAACTGGCTTGCATATATCTAAAAAGAAAAAAAAACATTAAAAAATCTACATAATTGTGGAGAAGTAAGGTGAAATAACCCTGACCTATATAACTGCCTCTCTTTCAACTGGAGATGTTTCTTAGGTTTCTCTTTGCATTGTCCAAAGATTTGTTGACTTAACATTTGAGTTCAGCTGCTTGAGTGAATCTTCTGCACCGCCTAGAGCCAATACAATTTTGATATCTCTGCTCAAGATTACATATTTTCTTATCTAGTATAATTTAATTTTTACTCAGCTTGTGGAATTTCCAGTATCTGAGCAGTAAATTGTTACTCAAACAAGAAATTGGTCTTTACAAGGTAATTTTATAAATGCTTATGAAACTGTTTTTACTCCTCCAATCCTAGTTTATGTTGATAATATGATGTAAGATCTGAAATGATGTGTTATTTAGAGGCTTTTCATTAGTCCAGGGATGCCAGAGACAAGTTGTCTACTGTCCCTTCAAATTAGTCATATCCTTTTACTTAGTAGCTAGTGGATTTCAGCTAATGAAGTGTCAGTGGTTTGCCATGGGACTGCTCCTTCCTGGAAATCTGTTGGCTCAAAGCACAAAATTTGAGGTACATATATGGCACTCAGAGGGACTGAGCAAACGTAGGGGCGGGTGTATTCAGCTCCATCACCCAAGTGTCAGAGTTCTGTTTTCTAACAGACGTTTTCCTTCCAAAGGGGAGCAAACGTAGGTCAGACTTCTCACAATATTCAGAAGTTTTTGAAGTGTATGGATTACCGTGCCTTGGCCTGAAACCCAAAATGACTTTATGAACTTTCAGTTTTGTTATGTCTTCAGTTTAAGGTGATACCACACTGTGCAGCATGGGCAAGCTACTCCCTCTGTCTCCAATGAAAATGTAAGACTCGCAGTTATTTCCTGAATATTTTAACTGTATGGCATGAATTAAATTGAAGATTGTAAGATGTGTGCCCACTGATTTTGCTTAATTGCCTGTCCTTTTGGGAAGAAAACAGAATAGGTTTGTATCATCTTCTGAAGAGCAAAAAATGCAACTGCCAGTTTATTCTTATTTCTGAATAACCCATGACAAGCCATGACTTATCGCAATGCTCTGTTTTTGCCTTTGCTCGCTTCCGCAGTTCATTTTGTTTCCGTATGTTTTTCCAGTTCTCAGGATGGCTTACGTGATTCCCCCCTCAGCTCCATCTCCAGCAGTGACTATGAGAGTGTTTCTGTCACTACATGTAGTCTCTCCAGCATATACGCTCTGAGGTAATAACATCACTTTGCAGTCAGATTTGACGAATGGTATTGAGTTATGCTTGGTTAAAATTTTTCATTGAATTAATCAAGTGACAGCAACACTTCTGAGTATTCTTCCTTTTGAACAACAGGTGCTTTTTGGTGGGTTTTTTTTTTTTTTTTAACCTGCCAGCTTTCTTCAGTGCTGTGACAAATGAGGCGACTATTTCTGGAAAAGTTGTTAATGCATGCAGGAATCACTTACATATGTCCATGATCTCACTTTTATTTATCCATATAGCAGTTCTTAGAAGACACTTCAGGTTGTAGCTTGACAAGTTACAAATGTTTTTCATAGCCAGCCCTTAGCTTTGTAAAAAACATGTCTTTTCCATTTTGTTTTGCCTTGTAAAATAAAAAAAGATGTTCCAGTTAACAGTTTAACTTACACCCTGTTGCTGGCCAACACTGGTAAGAATACAGTGAAGAACTGCTTCTGATTTCACAGAATATTCTGGGTTGGAAGGGCCCCACAGACATCGTGGAGCTCAATTCGTAAGTGAATGGCCCATACAGGGATTGAAACCACGACCTTGGTGTTATTGGCAATGCTATTTTATATTCTCATCTTCTGAAACTGCATGGGAGTTTTAACTTCAGTTTTACTTAAAGCAGTTACTGAGAGTGATAGTGGAATTAAGGTTAAGGCAGAAAAATGTAACTAAAACATAAAAACGAGATCTTTGCATTTTTCACTGTTTGCATAACATACATGTGTGAGATGTTTGCATACACTGTATGCAATAACACCTTTGCTCTGGGACAGATTGAAATACCACTGCTTCAGCTGATGTAGATCATCCTCCACTGCTTCTTGTCCTCTCTTTTTCATCTGTTTTTCCTCTCTCCAAAACTTCATTTGAACTTCAGGATTTTGAAATTTCATCTAGGTTTGGGGATAAAAAGAGGAGATAAGATGGCTTTTCTAATAGTGATAGATGCAATACCTCCAGTAACAATTGGAGGTTTTTTAGGATGTACCTGCCTTCAAGTTCAATTTTTGAGAGTTTTGTATTTTTAAAATAAGGGCAGAAAGACGCAACAAAAACTGTTTTTCACTGTTTTAATTTTGAAATAAATTTCCTTTTGACTGTTTTTCCAACAAAACCCAATTTACCTGCCTGTAGCAGTTGCCCTATTCCAAGTACTGTATACATTGCAGACTGTTTCACACAGGGCTGTCTGAATGGATGGTAGATGTAGCCTCAGTGACTCTTTAGGAATAACTGGAGCAGTGAGAGTAAGTCTTGATTAGATGCACCATCTCTTTGGAAGGCCTTACTGGACTGCCTTTGAATGTTAGTGTTGCAGTTGCCACTGTATTGGTAGCTAGATGAAAGAAAGTTTGATTTTTAAGGCAGTATTTGTACATGTGCCTTTGTGCTCTTGTCCACTGAAAAGCAGCATTGCGTCTTCCCTGGGTGTCTTGATGAAATCTAACTTGTCTATTTTTCTGCAATCTGATGGATATTACCAGAGATGTAGCTATTGTAGTTTGTGGTCCAGTAAAACAAACCAGCAAAGTGCCTGCTTGACTGTAATGACAGGAGTTTCCCCTTTTGAAAGACTTAGTTTAAAAACAGCTAAAACTTCTTTTAATGACTAATTTTAATGAAATAAGAGGAAAAAAAAAAACCTCTTAAGTCTAACTGCTTCACAGTAGTATGTTCCTAGATCTTTGTGCATAGAAATGTAATACTCAGTGCATTTATTTGTATAATTTTTTAGAATATGTTATTTTTAGGTGCTCCTCTATTCTCTCCTTAGAGAGTTTTATTTGGCCATTAAACAGCTTCTCTAGAGTTGTATTATTTGTTTACTGCATCAAACATGTTCCTTGCAAAGATAATCTCTAAAATGTTCTTTTCTGAAATAACTAGGTTTTCCATGATGCCATATGCATATCCAAAATAATACCTTATTTGGGAGGTTTTTTCTTTTTCATCTGAAATGTGCAATTTTAATGTATCTAATTTCTTGATGTTTACACTTAACAACAATTAGACATTAAATGTAACATTTGCAATTTTATCTGAAAAATAATTGGCAAAAGATGGAATTCTTGAAACACATTTGTGTGGTCTTTCATCCTCCTGTGAAACATAAATAATTCCTTTGTGCTGTTAAATAATCAGTACTGAGACTGATAGTCATGTTGTCAGATTGCAGCATGTTTTGGGAATATCTTCAGAAAATTTAGCTGTGATAGCAAAACCAGTTTAACTGCTGTAGCAATGTTGAACTAATAGTGTATTAAATAGCTCAGATGGAATGGAAACAATGAAGTAAAGAATATATGGAATTCTGTATAAATGTACATTTATTGTTTTCCAAATGGAGACTCAGGGAGAAAATTCCCATTCTTTGGATTCCAAAGCACCATTCAAACTAGTGGTTTGGGTTCTCAAATGGTCTTGCTAAGGAAAGTTTGATTTCATTGGTACCTGATCTATGTAAAATGTTCTTCTTTCTAGTCTCAGAGGTCTGGTGGTCAAGAAGTTAAAGGTTCAGGCCAGTTCAGAAGATAATTTTTTGCAAAATATTCATTAAGCAGTATTCAGACTTGAGATGCCCATACCAGGAGTCGGTTTCTCAGCAAAGAATAATATACTATGCTCAAAGTTTGGACGTAAGTTCTCTGAAAGACTGGAGCTAGAAAATGCAAGAAAAATGTTGATTTGGGAATGATAAGGAAAAATAAGTGAGACAACAGAAGAGCAGGGTAGTTACAATTAGTTGATTTCAAGTCTCAGTGGAGTTTTTGCTTTAAGAGTGCCAGGGAGAAGGAAATACTGATGAATCTGTATTTGAGTGTTTGTCTACCTAGAATAAACTTTACATGGTAAACTCTACTTCTTTATTTTAAAGTTATAAAAAGCCAATAAATTAGAACCTTAAATATAAGTAATAACTTTTAAAACTAACCTTAGTGTTACACTTGATGCTTTCCCCAGTCAACAGGCTGGGGGTTTTTTTAGATATGTCATTGCAGCCTAACTACTGGTGAGTTTTGGTATATTCTTCTACTATTTTAGGCATTTACAAAAATTGGTGGTGAAGTTTTTGCACATTGTTTACAGTCTGTAAAAGGCAGTATCTGCAATGAATTGTGACTCAAGTTTATGCCAAAACAGCAAAACTCTGCCAGCAATTAGAGTGGGATATTTATCTGGGTATTTCAGTTAGAATACTTGTATTTATGTATATGTGGGCAGACATTGATCGTTCTTAGTGTGAAATATTTGTTATATCAAGATGAAACCTCCCCTGGTACAACTTGTCCTCTCCATGTTGCTCCTTGTGGAGAGTCAGCCTCCATCCTCTTTACAGCCATTCTTTATGTACAGTGATGAGGTCCCTTGGTGCCTTCTTCAGGGAATAAAATACTGAGTTCCTTCAGTCTCTCCTCCTAGGACTGGTTCTCCATCATCTTCATGGCCCTCTTTTGGATGCTCTCCACTCCATCTGTTCCTTTTCTCGAACTGTGGAGACCCCAGCTGGACACAGGAGTGTTCCAGGAGTGGCCTGACAAGCTCTTGGTAGTTTGGGATGGTCTCATCTCTCATCTCTGCTAGTGGTGCCCCTGTGGGTGCATGCCAGCATCTGATTTGCTTTCATTGCTGCAGCAGCTTCACTGCTGACCCCTGTTCAGCTCTCGTTGTGCCCCAGGACCCCCAGGTCCCCCTCAGCAAAGCATCCCAGCCTGTGCCAGGCTCTTCAGTGTCATCACTGCTGCAGGACCTGGCACTTGTCTCTGTTAAACTCTGCACTGCTCTTGCCAGCTCCCTGTTCCAGCCTGTCCTGCTCTGTGAGATGGCTTTCCCTGCTGGCACGTCCACCTCACCACCCAGTGTGCTGTCACCAGCAGACCTGGCAGTGGTGCTCACAGTCTTGTCATCCAGATTGTTTTTGGTGATGCTGAACAAGTGAGGCCCAATGTCCATCCCTGGGGCTTCCCACTCGTGGCAGGCTGCCAGCCCAAGCACAGACCATTGATCAGCACTCTGAGGGTGAGCTCTCAACCAGTTTCTTGCCCAGCTCTCAAACCAAGCAAAATTCATGTGGGTGGATAGTTTCTTACAGAAGCAGGTTTTATAGAGTGCTTTCTCATCAGTAGAACTCAGTGCCTTGAGAAGGATTCAAGGAGGAAAAATAACTTGGTTATTCTCCAGGACTGTGAATTATAGTAGGAGAATTAAGTTCTTTCATCTCATGGTCCAGAGCTTAAGCTATCAAAGCTACAGCACAAATTAAATGCCTGCAAATTTTAACAGAAACCACAGCTACTCTGGGGACCTTGTAGATCATAACATGGAGTACAACAAATACATTAACAATGTGTTTTAACTGAGTGATCAGTCTACCTGATCAGATCTGTCTCCAGTTCTTCTGTCTTGCACTCTTGCCTTTGTTAAAATGATCAGCTTACATTGAAGCTATGCAAAATGACAGATTTGTTCTGCATTTATGTTTGGTATTGTCATTTTTGGTCTGATCAGTGCATTACTGTAGATTTTCTGTCTCCTTTTTTTTTTTCTGTAGAGCTGCTCTTTATGGAGAGATTGCTCACAACCAGAAAAAGGCTGTTAGTAATGGCTTTACATGTACTGTACTGGAGTCCTGGAAATAAAGAGCTCAGTGAGCAGAGTTGTGGAAGAGAAAGGGGTTTTATACCTTGAGCAAATCTGAATCACTTCCACTATAGATGCTATTCCTGCCTAATGATTTTGAGCTGCAAACTGTTTGTGTGTCTCTCAGGCAGTGAGAGTCTGTGCTGTTTTGCACAGCCCTGTCACTCAAGCAGTGTGAGGGCAGTATTAATACAGTCATAAATAGGTTGCTGTATACAGTCTTTTTGTTCAGCTGCTAAATCCCTTGCCCCAAGAACCAGCTGAGCAGTACCAGCAAAACAAAAAGTCAGCATTGATGAGGTCTGTCAGCTTTTGCTTCAGATTTTAGTCAGTGAGACATATGTGACTGAAGCAGATGTCTCTGGGTTTTCACCGCCAGGATTCTTCTTGATGTGTTTCATGCCTATCTTGTACTTCACCCTGCAAGACAAAAAAAATTAAGTCTCCAAATGCTGCAGCATTTTCTAAGTTATAGTGTTCCTTTCTAGGATATTCTACAGGGTATTTTGTATTTCATATTTTATGCATATCTTTGTCTTTAGTAACAAGTAACTGGATGCAGATTTTATTTTTTTCAAGGAATAACCCAGGCAGCTAATGTTAACAAGTGCTTGTTACAGTGGGAAGGTGAAAATTCAGTTGTTGGAAGCTTTTGGTCTTTCCCTATTAAAATTATAAACTTCATATTTTAGAGGTGTTAAAATGTTTGATGTGGTTGAAGTAAATATAGAATATATTGCTCTCTGTAAATCAAGTAAAATAGGGCAGTATTTTAGGCTGACTAGCATCAGTGGCAGAGGCAGTAAGACTTTTCTGGCAGTAATGGTAGACACTCCAAATTTGCCATTTGGGGGCTGTATTCCAAGTGGCACATCAAACATACCGTATGGCTGGAGACTGACACAAAGTGATCATAATGGGATTGTGTTCTTGTTTCTACATAGCTCAGTTGCAATTTTCATTTTTAGTAATTTGGCCACAATTATAATCATTTTCATTTTAGTGATGTGTAAAAAATCTGCTGTTGAATGTCACTTGGTATTCCCTGTAATAGTAATAGAACAAAATTACTAGCTTTCAGAAATTAGGTTTTATTTTACAGATTAGGGTTTTTTTCCCCCCAGTAAAACCCTTAGAATAGCTTGTTTGGGAGTTTTCAGATTATGTGTAATTAAAATCACTATAGTAACTGCAGTTTTTGCAGAGTTTTTGTCTGTGTCTAAAGATACATTATAAAACCACAATTAGATTGGAGGAAAAAAGAGAGGATTTCATCATACTTACAGCAGTATTGAAGGTGAAAAATAAAGAGAAAGCTATCTTTTCTAATTAAAATTTTAAGGTTCCACCTAATAGTTTCATTAGATTTTCTCTGCTTTGACTACCACATCTGGATATGGGATTTCTGTGGGATTCTCCTATACCCTAGGATGCATTAATGTTTTTGCTGCTCATTTTTGTATTATTTTTTGAGGAAACTGATGGAAGCAATATGAAAATGTCGTGCTACCAAGTTTCCATATCCCTCAGAGTTCCTTGTACTGGGAAGTGGTTTTGAAGCTGCTTCTCCATCTCTGCCACACACAGAGTGGCAAGTTGCAAGTCAAGAGTGGATCTGCAGAAACTGGATGCTAAATTAATTAATTCACTTGTGGTGATGCCATGCAGAACTGTGGCTTGCCTATGGCAGAGGACATTGCTAACGAGCTGTATAAAATTACTCTTTGCCCTGAAATATTTATATCCAGTATCCAAGTTCTGCCTGTCCTTTGTCAAGTTCTGCATAAAGTGTAAAAGCTGGGACTGATATGTCTCTGTCTTGGATACCAGAGCTGGTTTTACATACCATAAGTTCATAAGTTCTGTACTATTTGTGATTTTCACTTTCAGTTTTTCCAGTTCAGTATATATTTTTGAAGTTTAAATATTTGTTGTCTAATCTCATTTTATTTATCCTTTTGCAATGTGAGTGAATGATTGAGAGCTTTAAATGCAAGTTTGATTACAAGAAAGTGGTGGTAAAAATGTCATGGTGGAATTTTAAAAAGTCATAGTAAAACCCAAATAATATTCTAACTTCTTGGTTTTTCTGTTCTGTTTTGTCTTGAATTTTGCAATAACTTTATCTTGCGGGTTTTATCCTTCTTTGGTTTAATTTAGGAAAAGCAGTAAGAGTGGTGCCTTGCAAGTATCTGACATTTAATTTGATGGTTAGAAAGCACCACTGTTGATTACTAATGCTCTTTAGTTATTTTTTTCATATGCACACCTTTAGAAGTTTTCTCTGTAATGATCAAAAAAGCTATTTGGGAGAGAGCACTGTTAAAGTTGATAAATTCTGCACTAGCAGTGTTGTTTATTTTAATTTCCATTTGAAATACTGTATCTTTGCATTCATCTGAAAACCCAGTCCAGAGTGTTAATGAGTTTGAGTAAGCCATAAGTTCTCCTAGGCTGAGTTTCTTAGAGTGGATGTGTTTAGCAAGATGCTGCTGTAACAGCTGTGGATTTTGCGAAGTCCAGGTGAGAATGCTCTGCAGTTTGAAGTCTGAATAGCTGAGGACAGGTTCAAGATGTTCTCCCCAGCAGAGTGGGGAGCTACAGAAGCTGGGGTCTGGAGCAGAAGCTCTGGTTATTGATTTGAAATTCAATAGAGTTCAATGCTCAGGACTTTTTCCTGACTAGGTAGAGATACCACCTAGGCCATAGGGATAATCCCTTAGCCAAATTCCTTATTTTCATTAGCCAACCTTGGATCTCCCACCTCTACAGGGGCAAGAGAAACTAAGGACAGGCTTCTGCAAATCTCGCAGTGTAGGAAAAGTAATTCCCCCCACTGAGGAATTCAGAAGGTTGACAGCAGATGGGGCTTCTAGGACATGTCCTGTGAATGGAGCTGGGCATTGTTCATACATGTGATAATACTCTTGTCCTGTCAAGTCCAGTTCTTTTGGTGACTTCTAGCTAGAGGGATTTGCATGCGGTTACATTATTTGTTTCTCAAGACAAAGTTCTGAAACCTTGGTGTGCTTTAAGGGTGGTTGGGTTGACTGGTGTGGTTTTTTTACTATCTTGAGCTGTTTCTCTTAAAAGAGAGGGGAAATAACTAAGGGGTTATATTTGGTTATTTTTTAAAACCCTCTTGACTTAATAAAATGTTGGAGTTCAAAAGACAAGAAGTGAAGTCTTGCATTAAAGCTTTTTTTTAGTCTCCTTTAAGTGTAGCTTCTGGGGTCATTGCTTACAACATAGTCCTTAGCTAAAAAACTCTGCTATTACCTGAGTAATAGTATGTAATGTTCTGGCTTGGGTTTAAGTGACTCTAAAATTGAGTGTGCAGCCACCCACTTCGCTTAAAATAATTGTAAGAAGCCACGGTTCTCACAGTTTCTCTTCCAACCATATCAAAACTAGCACGTGTTAGAAACCAACAGGTTTTAGCCTACTGTTTATTGTGTTTTTTGTGAGAGTATCCAAAAAGAAATACTAGAGATACTGCAAAAAGCAGGATGGAAAGTAGGTTGGGATTTTTTTTACTGATATGGGAATTACATATCTCTTACCTAAACCCCTATAATTTTCCTCTTGTCATTTCTCATGTATGCAATCTTTGTCTTCCCTGAACTA
Source organism: Urocynchramus pylzowi (assembly GCA_013397555.1). Classification (NCBI taxonomy): domain Eukaryota; kingdom Metazoa; phylum Chordata; class Aves; order Passeriformes; family Fringillidae; genus Urocynchramus; species Urocynchramus pylzowi. The sequence continues at coordinate 683,688 of VZRH01003617.1, forward strand.
TTGTGTTTGACCCTTTACATGGCCTTTGGAGTTGCTGTTTGTTCTTTTTAGCAAACTGGAACCCAGAGTTGACTACAGCCTTCTGAAGTAGAAGAGTAAGAGTAATAGCTTGGCTGACAGGTTAGTGGTGAGATTTCAGTTACAGCCTACACAAATATCAGTGGGAGCAATGTACCAACTTGCTGAAGTTGTTTTAGAAATTGTATGCAAACAGTAACATAGATTTGCCTGCAAACATTTTGGTTTGGGTTTTTTTCATTTACCATAAGGATGAAAAAATTCAAATGGGAGAGAATCTTAAATCTTATAGATTGGATAAAAAGTGTATGTTATTGATATTGTACACAGAGCATAAGGTAGCCATTATGATGAACTCTGTGTGTGCAAAAAATGAAAGTTGGGGAGCTCATGGTAATGTGTTTTGAGAAATGTTGTAAGAACTAGAATATTCTAGATGTACCTCTGTATGCAGGGAAGTTCACATACATGAGACACCTACACATGTATATATCTTTAGTTATTCAATACGTGTGGTGTTAAATAATGGGCATGAGAGATTTATTAAGGCCACCTAGTGCAAATGAGTTGATATCATTTAAGTCCAAAGAATTTCACTGCTTTATAATTTGTAGACAGTCTCTCATCAGTTTTTAAATGAACACTAATTTATATTTAAGAATTGGGCTACTGACCCCTTGTAAAAACTTCCAACATGGTTTATAACTGTAATGTCCTTCTGTGTAGAACATTAGAAATGTGTGAAATCACAGAAAACCTTTTGCAAAGTTTTCACATTTCTCTACTGTCAAGAGTCTCACCTGCTACTGTACATCACTTGCCAAACTTGCCTAGAGAGCACCTTGGTCTTAAAATGCATCTCTGGGTGAACCTCTGGAACAGAATGGTACCATTTAATGCATGGATTTTGAATTCACTGTGAAGTGGGTTTACCAGCTATAAATTCCCACTACAGCAGGAAGGTGTTACCTGTTTTGTTGCAGAGTTTTACATTCTACTTCTGCCCCTGCTTGTGTAGTTTGCTGGAGATTCCCAGAGAAAGTGAATGGGCATCCCTGTATTTGGATAACATAAATGGCAAGGTTAGTCACTGAATTATGGTATTAACACTTTTCTAGTAAACATGTGTAATATTGTGTTAGAGTTTTCTTCTTAGACTTAGTTGGGGTGAGTTTGTGAGGCTGAAACTTGAGCCCTGTCTGTTTACAGGCACCACTGACAATCTTCTGAGATCTTTTCCTGAAAATCAGTTGTCACTCAAGACCTTGCCTGAAATCAGAGACTTAAAGGGTGGTCTTAATTTCCTTTTAAATTTAGTGACATAATTGCATCACATATTTATGTTGGAGCTGGATAATTTTCAAGCTCTCTTCCAACCCTAACTGTTCTCTGATTCTGTGATAAAGAGTACAGTGGGTCTGTTGGGCTTTCTCCTTTGCAAGGACTGACCCACTATTGCTTTTAAGATTTCAAAAGATAAAGAAACAAAACCAAACTATGTATTGTATTTTTAAAGTTTTTGTGATTAATTTGAAAACATGAAAATTCAGTTGATTTTTAATATTCATTGTATTTGAAACACAGAGCTTTTCAATTCTTTTTGTCTGTCACTGCTGTATATTTAATGTATTTTTAAGATACTCTGGAGGCTGGTTTGTGAATAATGAGAAATTCTTTTGGAGAATCTCATACATTCTGCATTCATGCAGAGCAGATTTCAGGTTTAAAGAACCAAACATTTCCAGACAAATTTGAAAGGAGACATCTGTAAGTGGACACAGATTTCTACAGTTATTGCTATGTTTTGAGCACAAACATAAAATATTTAAATTTGAACTAAGGTTGAATCGGTTGACTTTGGTTGTTTTGGTTTAGACTTTGCTGCTTTCACTGGTTTTGCATGAGTGTCAATGACCAACAAACACAGCCCAAAGCCTACAGTATCACAGATGGTTACCTAAAATGTCTGTCCATTTCTGAAAATGTCTGTCCTCATCTTCTTGTTCCACAGTCCTGTTTTCCATTATGTATGAGTACTGCTACTTAAACTGGCTCAGAAGTGTCCTTTGAAACACAAAACCTATCAAGCAGTTTGCATCTTGGTGAAAGATTTTAGTGTGTGCAGTTACATTATTGGGTTTTGTTTGCTTGTGCATACTTGGCTAAATTTCACAGTAAAGCCTGAGACCAGGCAACCATTCTAGAGATACACCTTGAAAGTGTTGAAAGAGTCTTACGACTCTTCTCATGTAATAAATGAAGTGTAATTTTAAAATGGGTGGCTGCAGCCAAGTTAAGCAAAAAGCTAATTCATTTTATCTGCCACAGGGTATCTGTTTCTTTATAAGCTATAAGCAGATTTACTGTTTGGAATCAACCTTTGACATAACATCTTATTTCTCTATATTCACCTTCAGATGTGTTAGCTTTGCAATGTTTTTACAGTCTGAAAAATTAATGCATGATAAGCATTGTGTATATGATAAATGTTTCACAGGGGGAGTTCCATGTGTATTTTGGTGTTACCTGTTTGTAACTTAATTCATTGGGTTATTCAGGGTTCCTTTCCACCAAATAGTTGAGAAAATGAGGACTTGTCTCTAGTGGTATGGCTGTTTGTGTTGTGCAATGAGAAATGATTCTGTAGATCCTAGCTGTGAAACATTCTAGATCTAGATCCAAGTATAGTCTGACATTAATGAAATACTTCCTGAACATCTGGTATTGGCTGAAAATGTTGATCCAAATGATGCATGTTAGATAAGCCAAGTAGGAAAGATGTCCTTATAGAAAAAAAAAAAAAAAAAAGTAAGCTGAACTCTCTAGATCACATTTCAGGTTTGTTTTCTATAATATCAATTTATAGAATCATGAGAATCTGTTTGCATGAATGCAGTCATTGCTGTTTGGGATACTCTAATAAAAAAAAGCTGTCTCTCTTGCTGTTTATCTGAAACAATTGCAGTGTTTCTGTTCTTACAGTATTTCTTACTGTCTCTACAATATTGTATTTTTGGCTACATTCTTTAACAGTTAAGATACTTTAAAGAACTGATGCTTGTTAGATATTCTTTGAGAGTCATTTTTGTCTTAGTTGGACTTGGTTGTGTTGGTAAATGCAGAGTAATTGTTTCTGACTCTAGCAATTCTTAGGTCAAGTTTTAAATTTCTGTGGAGTATTCATTTTTTTGCTTCGTAGTAGCACAAGCAATCCCAAGTACAAAATATCCTCTTTTTTGAATCTCCTGCATGTGGATACTGCAGTTTACATGGGTGTGTGCATATGAAAGTATTTCATAATTGTGAGTGTGCAGACATGCTGACCTTCCATCCCAAAGTGCTGGAGCAATTCACATGTGCTCTCTGCTGGGGATTTTGGGGAGAAAAGAGTCCCAGCCAGTCTTGTGGTGACATGGCCAGTCTTAATGACACACCACAAAATCTAACAGAATAGTCTGCAATGGAAGTAGGTCAAACCACATTCCTGAATGAAGTAGGTAAAACTGCATTCCTCCTGGCTGGAGGAGGCTCAGAAAGGCAAACATTATTATTAAAATTGGTCAGGATTGTGCAATGAGTCTTTATTCCTTTCTGCAAAACAGCAAAGGAACAAGTAGCTTATATTCTTGAAAAGCACTCTTCACAGCTCTCTGCCCACTTAACACCTTCCTTTGAAATATTTCTTCAGCTGTGATTTGGAGGGAAAAGTCATCCTTGATTCAGTGGCCCTGTTCTTCCCCTGCACTAAAGTTTCTGTTTATTGGGAGTTTTGAAGAGACCTTTGTATTGGGGTTATACAATCACACACACTGCATTTGGCTTTGTCAGGAGGTCCATGCTTGCCTTGGAGAGCAATTTATGATGCATATGTGTGTAGCACTAAGAAAGTTCTTATGTAAAACAAAAAGTAGAGCCTGTTTGGCCTTGTTGCAAGGCAGGATCCTTTATCTGTGTGTGAGAGGGTTTGTGTGAACAGGCATCCTCTGACTGCACACCCTTGTGAGTCAAGAATCACTTCCTGGCTCTTGCTGCCTTTCAGTTTATTCTTTTGTAAGCCACATTTGTACATGACCTTTTCATTGTCTTGAACACCGGCCTTTCCATGCTGACAGGCTTGCTCTTACAATATCTACTATATCCCCTACGGAAAAGCAAAGGAAGATTGAAAGAGAATTCTCACTTCATTCTCGGTGTCTTTGATAAGCCCAGTCAGTCATGATGCTGCTGGAACTGTAAACATAGAAATAGCTTCTTACAAGAATTTTCTTTTGTTAGTAGCAATAGATAACCTGAATTAAATGAGTCTCCTGCAAGCCTAGTCTTTACTCTGTGTTTGAAAGAATGGGGGGCCTGTTAAGGTACTCATGCTACACATCTTCCATTGATATTTCTATCAGTAACTAATTTCCAACACTTATTTATTTTCAGTCTGTTTTTCCTAGGGCTTTTAAGATTGGGTAGTATAATTATTTCTCTTTTATATTTCAAAGGATTACCTGTGTAGCCAACAAGCAGAATTTGAAAACTATATCCTGTAAAACCTTGTTATAAATAATAATGTTACCTATGTGTCTTCTCCCAAAATAATTATTCATACATACTGCCATAAGGATGGGATCTGCAAGATGGTGAATGTTTCTGCACCTGATAAAAGCAGATTGAACTCAAAATATGTTAGAAATTACTTTTTTGTTACACATGCTACTTTATACATGCAGTTAGTTACTCTTTTAACATGGTAGTTATCTGTAAGGTAAAGAGTGTTGGAGTTTTGGACAGCAAAAGTATGATTTTAAGTAAAATAGTTTTTTGTAATAATTGGCAATATTATTTTCTTTCCAATATGTGGAGAAAAATGGTTTGATGTTCCCTCTGACTTGAATGTAGTGGAGTAAGAAGGCTCCTGTCTCCTTTGGTCAGCACAGTGAATCTTTGGGATTTCAATGTAGTTACATCCTGTGCTCTAGACCCATTTAAGGGTTTTTAGGGGCAAAGTGCTACTTTTCCCCTAAGTACTTCCTGTTCTAAACATCTCGATTTACAAATATTTAAGGTAATTCCTGATATTTGAAGATTCTCTCCAGGGCTTCCTTGCTGTCTCAGGTTGTTTCAAGCTTCTTCTCTGTAAGAGAAAAGTGGTAGGGGTGGTGGTGGTGAAAGTGTGGGAATGTCTCGCATCTGGTTTTTAACAAAAAATTAAAAGTTTCAGTAGAGATTTGGTGGCACATTTAAATCTCTTTAGAGTTGATGAGCCATTCTTCACAATCGTTTGACATTTCAGCTATTTCTAATGTTACATTTATAAGGGAATTAACCTACCTCTACTGTGTAAATCATATTTTATAGCTGCTCTTTCCTTTTTTTTTTTTTTTTGTGAAGTTA
>VZRH01003617.1:690763-702982 GCA_013397555.1 Urocynchramus pylzowi
CCCCGATTTTTTTCACACTGGCTACATTTGAAGTTACCAAAGAATAGAGTATAAGATGGGAATGCTCAGTAAGATGCTGAAATCTGTCCTGTCTTGAACAAATTGAAGAATTTGTCTTCAAGATAGAAAAATACCACATTTTACTTCTAGATAATTAAAGTAAGGGAACCAGAACTAGATCATGAACCAAAAGAGATTTTTTTTTTCCTCTGTGACCACTTTTATTATTTATTTTTTAAGTGGCAAGTCTGCTAACTTATCTAAGACTAATGGTGTCATCCCAGCAAGGCTGCAATTACCTTTGTCCTTTGTTATCATTAGAACTACCAGCATCTGAAAGTGACCAGAGCTCTTTTTTTTTTTCCTACTTCCTTTCCTCCAGATTGAAAACTTTTTCTTTCTCCCAGTTTCATTTAAAAGCATTGAGCTTTTTATGTGAAACAGTTAAAAAGTTGGATCAAGTCAGCAGAAAAAACCTACACTCCAGTCCCAATTCTGCAGTGGGATAATGTACAATATGCATTACAGTCTCCTGTTACCTTTGGTTGAAACTTCCACAAGTTTTATGGTAGCAGCCTGTCATGATGGGAAAACAGACTGGGTTTTTTTATTGTTAAAAAAAATAAATGAATGGGCTTAGACAGAACTGCTAGAAAGAGAACACAAGAGCTCCTGAACCTTTAAATAAGAGTAATAAAGATACTGGAGCTGTAAAGAACTATCACTGGGAAATATATATTAATCATTAGTACTTGGATGGATGTAATTTCTAATAGATGAACTCTTGCATTAAAAAAGATGGTATTGACAAAAGTAAGCATAAACAAAATGAGCGACAAAAAGGGGAGTTTTGGGGTGAAGTTGCTCTTTGATATGTGTAATTTGATGTGTGTGGTTCACCTTGGGAATCTCTCATTGTTCTCAAAATCTACTTGTGTAAAGGATCCAAGTTAAGAATTGGGAAATAAAATGTAGGTGCAGCTAAACTAGCAGAAGTAAGAAGACTGCATGTCCTGTAATAACAGCATCTTTCATTTCTGTTGTCATCCCAAAATAGAATAGGAGACTTGCACACCACTGTTTGTGTCAGGGTAGAGAAAAAGCAAGAAGTCTAAGAAGGTCCTACTGTGGTCCACTCTCAGAAGTTCTAACATGAATCTTTTAAGTGAAAATTAAAAATATAAAATTTTTATATTTTTATTTTATTTTAATTGTTTTACAGTTAATCATGGTTTAAGGAATGCAGCATTGGAAGACTGTGCTTTATGTCAAGAAAGTATATCATCCTCAGAACTTGCAGCAAAAGCCAGAGATGGGGACTTTGAAGGTATTTTCTTTTTTCTAAGAATTAAAATGAGGCAACACTGATGCATAAAAAAGTGATCATTAAAATGAAAAGTCATTTAATGTTTGGCTCTGGAAAGTGAGTATAAAATGTTGTCATGCTGTTTTAGAGACAAAGTCAGAAGGTAAATCGAGCATATTTCTTTCAGGTTTTTTCTAACAGCCTCGTGAAGCTCTTATCCACAAATTGTCATGTTCAGTATGAATTCCTCTGTATCAGTGCAGAAAGGGTCTATATAGTAAAGGCTTTAATACAGTGTAGGATGTTACATCTGACAAGTTTCTGAGGGCTGTGTGAGATGCAAAGCCCTAAGTAAGGTCTTCTCAGCCAAATCTTGAGAGGGTTTTTATATCGTTTGCTGCATGTGGATGTGCTGCTTTATCCCAAGGTAGAAGTACCTTTCATATTTTCTTTACTTTTGTCTTTGATCAAGATATTGTGGCTAATATTTTCACATTCTTCACCATATTATTTCAAAGAAAATTATGGTTTTAGATAAGTCTGCTGCGGTTGCTCAAATCTCACTGAAAACATGGTAAGAATTAAAAATTGCTTGTAAGACTCAAAGTTTTGGTTGAGGTTCAAGTATTCTGAAAGCTTATGAGTTGTTTCTCTTTTATTAATCTGAGCTTCTTCAGAGTTAGTTATGGGCTGAAGTCCTATTATGGCAAACTCAGTATAAAAAATGGATTAAAAAATACCAGAGCACTTGCAGTCAAAGAATAAGAAAAGAGCTATATGAGATGGAGCAAACAAGAAAGCAATCAGCTTTGATCTTCAAGGCTAAGTGGTGGTTTCAGCACACCAGGAGCCCAATTACCAGAGCCATAATATGTCTGTGGTCAAGTGAGAAGTACAAGACAACCATCAGCTATGAAACTGTCTCTGAGCTTCCCAGAAACTCAAGTGTGCAGTAATTTCCTTGTGCTTTAAAACTTTGATGTATTGTTATGTATTTGTCCACATACACTACTGTCCTTCCAGTGAGAGGTTTGGAATGCAGGGTGACAGAGCTGGGTGATAAAGCAGTGTGTGCCTCTGCTTGTATGTGGAGGGTGGTGACCAACAGAAAAGAAATATTGGTTCATGTCATTTGTAATAAAGATCAGAAATCACAGAGGGGAGAAAAAAAAGAGCTCTTAAAGGTTAGATTTTAGAGTAATACTACATATTTATAACTTACTTTGTGCTTATGTGAAACCCATGGTTTGCTTGCTTACCCTTCTTCTGAAGCTGTAGGCTAAAGGATCTAATCTATTTAGAACAGCAGGGCTAATTCATGTATAATGCACTGTAGAAATATTATCTCTTCTGGAGGAAGATGATTTAGAGGCAGATAAAGAACTATGCAGTAGTCATTTTAATTGATTTTTCTATTGTGCTGTAATTCAGAATGTCACAGAAGGTGCAGGAAGGAACAAATCTTTAAGCAAAATCCTTACCATGTATAGGCTATATTGCAAAAGAGTGCAAGATTATTCCTTCTCTACCACTTCAATTCATTATTTTGTTTTGGATCGATGCTGATGCTGTCAGTGAGTTTGACTTACAGAATTTGAAAGCCAGTTATTCTGAACTGCAGGATGCTACATAACCCTCTCACAGGGGATGTACATTTTGTCACAACAAAATCCTTTTTCTCCCCTGGCATGTTGCTCAGCTTTTAAGGTTCTTCAGCCTTTCATGGCAGCTGCTATTGGCATGGGGAATGTTTCATGTTTGGAGAAGTGAGTTGGGATGTTATTTACTGAAATAAGAGGACAGTGGTCTGGGTATTTAGGTGATGTTATGGCCAATGCAGTAAAGGGGAATCTTTGGGTGTACAAAAGGCCCTGCAGCACCCAGGCAGTGTGAATCAGTTATGTCCCTGCCCTAAGTGAATGGTAAAACCAGATATGTAGTATTTGTAGCATATGCAGATAACTTCAACAAAAGCAACCCCCTGCCTGTACCTTTATTCCAGAATAGCAGGTGTTTTATGTGTGCCTGCATGATAGAAAGCAAATCTTTGTGGGATAACCAAGTCCCTTTTGAATAACTAGACATGGATGCCAGGATGAGCTTGGCTGTCTTGGCCCAGTGTTGTCCCATGCTAACATATCCTCTAAACCAAGCCAATTAGCAGGTGCTCCTGCAGATACTCTGCTTTTGGTGCTCACACAGGCTCATGGGGAGGCTTGGCCGTGTCTCCATGTCTCTTTGCACCAGTCTCCTTGCAGGCTTTCTCTGGGAGCCTCCCTTGGCTTATGTGTAAGCAATTATTCTGTAAATATCTACTCATAGAAACCAGTGCAGCTCTTCTGACTGTGTAAACTGAAGAGTGTAGTCTGCTGTTACTTGGCTTCAGGCCTGATGGGCAGGAATTTTATGTATCCCAGAGAGACAGAGGATGCTAAGGAGTATGGAGATGAGCTCCACCTTCCAAAACACAGGAAGTCACAGAAAGTCTACTTAAAAAGGCATCTGGAGCGGGGCAATTTGCTGAATTTATGGGAACTTTAGAAACACCCCTCTCCTCCAGTATATGCCAAATCCCTGTCCCTTCATGTCACAAGTTGTCACTGCAGGCAACACTGTACAGACCTTTTTCTGCTGAGGTATGCATGATAGCTAATGGAATACATGATTTTGCCATCCCTAAGGCATACATCATGAGGTATAAACTTCCACCAAGATTTTAACCTCAGCAGCTATGTGTCTTTTCCCCCTTATAACACCTCCCCATGTATCTTGTTTTTACTGGCCACTGTGGAAGTAACAGCCCCTGACTTTGGATGATGTTTGGGTGCAGGTGGAAGATGTCTGGTGGATAAGGCAACTTTTGCTGCTGGAACATTGTTCCCTATTTTTTGCAGGGAGCCTGGTGGGTTTGTCCTTCAGGCCAGATCTGGGCCATGGGCCATCAACAGGAGTGCAGGAATACACCACAGTTACCACTGTAAAGGGATTCAATGCAAAGACCGAGAGCATTGCATCAAAGTTAATTAATTCCTTTTTTGTACATCAATTCTCTACCTCAGGTCACTCAATTATTTCAACTGAAAGTAAAAACAATTTCAAGCAAAGGAGCACATCATAGCTCTTCCCTTCTGCCATTGTGGCAGAGTATGTATCAAATTGAGAAGGTCCAGCCAGCTACCTGCCAGGAAAGCTCTTCCCTATTATCAAGTAAATCCCTCTAACCTAATGTAGCAAATGTTTTAGATTATATTCAATCAATGGTATTAAAAAAAACCCAAAATGGAAAGCAAGCCCAGCAACCTGTACAAATAAATGGCCTTAAGATTGTACTGAAGGTTTTAGCCTCTACTCACATTATGAAGATGAATCACTTGTTTTTGTCAGATTTCTCATTCTTATTGTATATAAAACCCACCAGCTGGTCTGGGTCATAAAACAAATATGAATGTTTATTATGAGCCAACTGACATTGGCAAGGATTTAAGAGGTAAATCCTGTGACCTTCTGAAGGTTGAAATACAATAAACTACAGATTAATTGGCATTCCAAAACAGAAGCATGAGCCTATAGTCTGTATGTTAATCTTTGTTGTCCCAATGCTCTAAGATTACTGTCAAGGAAGTATACTCATTTATACTTCATGGAATATTAAAAAATTGTATATATTTATAGGGAGAGAGTGTAAAACAATTTTATTTTCCTATGGTAGAATATTAATTTATGCAATATTTAATAAGTAATTTTTAAATATAATAAAATTTCTTGTCCTGGTTGTATGATGGAAATGATGGCCAGTGGGGTGCAAAGTTCTGTGTATAAACTCAAAGCAAATTGTAGTGGCAGGCTACACTTGGGCAAAAAGTTTGGGCTCTTGGCTGCCAGTGGTGCTTGCTCTGAATTGCAGTAACAGCAGACAGGGCCTGTGTGCTGGGAGCTTCCATGGGACTGCTTTTCTCCCTGTGCCATGGTGAGCTACAAACCAGCACAGGAAGAACCTTGTTGGGAAGTTCCTGAGTTCTCAGTCAGCTCTCATCCAAGATGTCATCCAAGACTGGACAAACTGCTGCTGGATGAGAGCTGACTGAGAGTGGGCAGCAAGGGTCACACACAATGTAAAGGAAACCTCTGCATTTGGAAATGTAAGAAAATTGCTCTTATTTAACCCCGTGTAAGCACATCCCTGATCAGGACAGAGCTGTGTTGTTCTTAATATCCAGTACAGCTTTAGAAAGACCAAACACTGGGGAAGAAGTTTGGTGTCTTTCTGCCATTTATGCATATGGCATCACATTTCTAGTCCTAACAGAAAACTTGCTTTGTATTTGCTAGCAGACTTCCATGTATTTATGTGGGTGTGCACACACAGAGAGTAACTTCTTAACTTTTTTGACTTCAAAATTACTGCCTTTTTATGTTTTCATTTATCAGTTTGTTAATGGGATAAAGCATAAGTGTGACCCTGCTCACCATATTTGGGAGCATTGCATTTATCTGTGTGAGCTTGATGATTTTTAGTATTAAAGTTAGGCAAATCTGAGTTTTACTGTACATGTATTTTGGGATAACTTATTACTCAGGAGGACTGATCTGTTACAACTGAGGGAAATGTGAATATTTTAAATTATCCATTTAATGAAGTTAAAGTCAGGCTAAGGAAGTGAGTTCCACTTTTTGTCTTAGAGTATGCATGAGATATCTAGAAATCTGAAGATTTTTCTCAAGGAAACCAGCAAGCATTATGAGCTGTTGATGCTCCATGAAAATATTTGCTGTAGCATCTCAGCTCTCTCTGTAGCCATACATGCATTTTCACTCCTTATCCCTCTAGCATCTGTACAGAACTGCCTTGCTTGCTGCCACCTACTTAAAACTGCAGACATAATGGATTTGCTGTGACTGCCAGTACAAATACCTGTTTGTGCCAAGTGGTGTTAGCATCTGTTTGCTTCCCAGCACACACTATTTCTCCCTGATCCCTTGCCATCCCACCTGCTCCTGTTTAGTCACAGGCCCTGACTGTTGTCTAACCAGCAGCAAAGCACAGCTCAGAAGTTCACAGTCCCAGGCTCAGGCTCTTGTTGCATTAAGAAGTCCCCAGGTCAGAAAAAGCCACCATGCTCCTGTATGTGCAGAATCTAATCACCATGGCTCTAGAGATAGCTGTCAGCCCCAGCTGAATGCCTCAGTTTTTCTTTTGTCCTCTGTATGCCTGTGGTTACTCGTTTATAATGATGGTCAGCAACACCTTGTAAGTTAAACTGTTGCCCACTTTAGTGGCCAAACATGTTCTGTCCACATAACTTTTCACTTTTTCCTTTTTCAGCAGCTCTGCTTACAGTGTGTGAGAGGAATCTAGCATCAAATTTCCATATGGAGGCAATGTTTTATAATCAACTGAACGTATTCAATCGTGCATGTAGAATTACAGGATTCTTACAGGTTTTATGTTGTAGTGCAATAATTCAATCTGACTTATGTTTTAAGAACTGGCTTAAAGCCTCTTCCCTTCTCAAAGACTATCCCTCTTTGTTGGCACTATGTGGAACTTGTTGAGACTTCTGTGCTGTACTTAGGGGAAAACATCCCCTGAATACTGTAAAGAACAGGCTTATTCAACTCTGTAACATCATAACTGGGATTTTGATTAGGTTTTGTCTAATAAATACATGTTTTGAGTATTGGTATGTTTTATGTAGATCTACATTATCAACTTTTTTATATTATAAAGATTGGTAAGAGAATATTCCTACTGATGGTTAGATGGAAGATCCAAGTCTCTGTTCCACCTGATTCAAAGTAAAGATTTGGCCCATATCTCAATGGAAACCAGTGTTTTCTATGAGAGTTTCTCCATTGTATATAAATAATTATTTTGCCCAAAGAACTAGTTGCTGATCATGTACATGGACAGAATGGACACAGGACATCATTCAAGGTGATGTTGAGTCAGGCAGAGCAGAGGCTTGAGCCCAAGTTTGCAAAGCTCTGTGTCTTGTTGAAAGCTTTCTAGATTTGCACAGAAATTCCATCCTAAGAAAGCTATTTGACCAGAGCTGAAGCTAAGAAGTCTGTACCTCTTTTCTCCCTTAGCCCCAAGATTTTCATCAAATTATATTAAGCATAAAAATTTATTTTTTGAAAAATGTCAAGCTGGCTGTAATCAACACTGAATCTTCTGAGCAAGAACAAAAATTACTTTGGTACAATTGCCTGCTAGAAATCTTACATCAAAGTCAGAGATTGCCCAGAATGGCATGTGGAAAATCAGGTGTGATGGAGGACAAAAAAGGTTCATTTTACTGTGGCAGTTGAAATGAGGGGTAAAGTCAAGTCACCTTAGTTTTCAACTTTCTGTGCTTAAAACTGTGAAAGTTTACAATCCTGCTTTGATCAGAAGAGCTTCAGCAAGCCCATCTGACCCTTTTTTCAGCTGTGAGGGTAACATGCTGTGACAGCTGCAGTGGTGTCAGTTCCACAGGCTGTTGTAGGAGCAGCCCTCTGCAGGTCAGTTTGGTGGAAGTGTAATCAGGGCTATTTTGCATGATGTGCTCTGAAATCTAACACACATCAATGTGGGAGGAACTTTTAGTTGGAGTTCTGCATTAGGAATAATTGATAAAAACAAAAGGTGCAGAAAAGGGTCTTTTCTCTGAATTGTCTGGCTGCAACACAAACATTGCAGGTTTAAGGTTTAGCAGCTGCTCTTCATCAGGGGTTGTGGTGTGCATGCTTCTGATTTGTTTCCTACCAGAGTACAGATTTGCTGGCCTAGGCTTTCTGCAAGCTTCAACAACTTTTGGGGTTGTTTCTCTCTCTCCACATTGGTCTCTTGTGTTTCAGCACCACAGAAAATCTTCAGCTTTCTGGGCTAATGTTTCAGTCATCACAGTTGATGGATCTGGGTCCATGTTCTCTTCCTCTTGTGTTCTGAAACAGAGTTGATCTTCTTAGTTTTCTAAGATTAGATGGGACTGCATTAGGTCTAATGCACATATTTAATGCCAAAGTAATTAATGTGTTCTTTTTGACAGTTTACAGTGCCTGTGATTTTTTTCATCCATGATTATGGTTTTCTTAAAGCTCCAGCATCTTGGATTTATCTGACTTGTAGCTTTAGGAGCAGATTTTTTTTTTTTTTAACCTAATGAGATAGACATTACGTAGACATGTAAAGGTGAATGCTGAAAGCTACAGAATAAATAAAAAGACTGTTAAATTTCATGATTTATGAGAAATTGTCATGCAAGATGTTTGAATAGTTAAGAGCCTTTTTCAGTCCTAACACTATTTAATTTTATCTTGTGCTTTTTCCTTTCTCTAAACTTGTTTCTTATTCATTTAAATACTTGTTTCTGTTCATTTCTCTGCCTTTTTTTTCTGTGCATGCTTTTAATGTTTTCTTCTAAAATTTATATCTGTAGTCTGTCTCATTAATCCCTTCCTTCCCTTCCTCCTCCTCTTTGATGTTTGTGCTGTGGACTTCATCCATTTCCCAGCAGACTTCTCCAAACTCTCATTGCATGATAAAGCACTGGGCCAATTAGCCCAGGAACAAGGTTTTCCCTCCCTTCCTTGTCTAAATCCCTGAAGCACAGGCAGATAATGCTTTAGAGACTGGATGCTGCTATTTGCTGCAGCATGCAGAGCTAATGGAGCAGCATAGCCTGGAGAAGGACCATAACATAAAAAGCCTGTGGGTGCAGTGCTGCTGCCCTGCTTCCAGCACATCTTCAGGCTCGTGCTGGGGGTTTCATTCGTGTAATGCACTCTCTGCTCCTCACATGGGAGCTTTATCCCCTCATGAGAGGGCTCTCCAGAGAGTATTTCAATAGCCTGTTCTATAAAAAGCCCAGTGACTCAATCCTTGTGTGTAAGTCAGAGGCCACTCCCTGAGATGAGGCTGGGGAAGGGAACCAAGGGGTGGCACCCACCGGGGCTTCTATGGGCTTGGAGAGTCCAAATCATCAGGACTTCATCCTTCCTGCCAGGGTGAGCACTTCGGCTCCACTCCAGCACTGCATTTTATTTCTAAGTGGATAGTCTCACTACTCTGTGTTTGTAGTCAGTGTAAGGCCATTTTCAGTCAGCTGGAAGGAAAGGCATTGGGGTAGTGGCCCAAAGTTCCCTATTTCAAATGTTACTTCAGTGCTGCACCGCTTTGATTTTGTGCAAGACATCCCTCTCCTGATTTCTCCCCACACACTGACTGTAGCTGGGTGTTGAGGATTAAAGCAATTACATTTGTACAGCATTTTGAATGTTAAAAGCTGTTACATAACCAAGTGTTACTATTTGGGGGTGTGCTGCAGTGCAGCAGATCTTGGTGCGAGCGGTTGGGAGGGCACGAAACGGGGCACGGGAGTGGCTGTGCCCCCCTGCTGATGAGTCACTGTCTGGGGGAAATGTGCCCTTAGCCACCCTAGAGACACTTACATGTCGAAAATCAGCTGAGGTGACACCAGGGTGGAGGCACACAGAGAGAGTCCCTCTGCTGTGGGAGAGTGTTCTGTGGAGAGAGTTGAACTGTTTCTGTACATTGCCAGTAAAATGTGAATTATTTTTTATGAAAATGAAATTACAAAACCAAAGTTTTCAGATTAATTCATCTGTCAGTCAAGTGATTGTGTAGCTGTGAATTACAGATTATATGATTATTATTAGTTTAAGGTAGTTTTTTATCAAAATGTTCTGTTGGTGGTTTTTTTTTTTTTCATTTTTGTTTGTTGATGTGGTTGGTTTTGTTTGGTTTCTTTTGGGGGGGTGGGGTTTTGGGGGTTTTTTTGCAGTTATTCTTTCTATTTAGCATGGAGGCAAATCTATGCAAGATCAATTAAAAAATAACTTTTTCAGCATTGCACTTTAAGAGCAACAACAGAAGATTATAGAGGAGGGGAAGAAAAAAATAACTCTTTCTCCCACAAAAAACAAAGCAAACAAGAAAACCCCCTCAAAGAAACTCAAACCAAAAATCAAGCAGCTGATAAGAAAGCTGCTTTCTGTTGATGAGTTCCAGAGTCTTTGTGGTGGGCTTGTGTTGGTTTATAATGTGTGTGACCTACCTGTGATCTGAGGGAAGGAGTGATGATGGCTCCAGCTGCTGCAGAAGTGGCACATCACATTGGGATGCTGCAGGGGGTACAGAAAGGGCCTGTACTTTGTGGCTTTTCTGTGAATATTAAAATCTGTAATTATCTGAACCTGGTAGCCCACACTGCAACGCAGTTTATGAAGCATCAGTATCAAATAGAGCATCTTACCAAGCCTGCTTCCACCAGATCTGCAGAGGGAGACCTGGCACAGAGCTTGAATAGCTCCCTAAATTTTGCTGTCTTCAAAATGAATGAGAATCAATGGATAGTTAAATCCCTGAAAATATAATCTATGTAGGGACAAGTTTTAAACAGGAACATTGTTATTGGTTCATATTTTTGCTTTTTGTTTTGGATGTATGTAATAACCCGAGGGGACTCCTGGATGGAGAACATGGGGATTCTCCATCAGGCTTGCCATGCTTTCAAATCAGGGAAAGTGACAAAAAGTTTTCAAAATCTACATCATAAACTGGTACTAGGAGTAAGTTTCACTGGGCAAGATACATGTAGTGTCTAGTGAGATTGCAGAAAAGGAAAAGAAGCTGAAAGAAAAATCTCTTGGCTCCACTGTTATTACTGCTTGACTTAAGCTGGCAGTCCTACATCTCCCTTCTGGTGAACTGTTCTCAGGGACAAGGTGAACTCTTCCATGTGCAATCTCCTTTTTTTCACCACATCAGTCATTTCTCTGCACATCAACTTCTGGGTTTGGTTACTGGCCCTGTAGGTGTAACCTTTATCAGACTGATGTGCTCATTAAATGAAGGATAGCTTCCTTAAGCTAGTTCAACCTCTAAAGTAGTTTAGAGGAGCCTATAAAAGCTGAGTCAAATTCTAAGTTCTCTTTGTTTTTATTAATCTGCTTTTTGAACAGTTTCTTACATTGAATGCTATATCCTTTGTACTTTTAATTTGACAGCTGTTGCAATGTGACAAATACAGGGAAACTGGTCGTAGTTATGTTGGAACATAACAGTGGATTTTTCATTTAATTATCTTTCTGCCTGTAGCTATACCCCTTTTAACCTCTGCATTAACTGCACAGTATATTTTGTTGTTTGATAGTATGCTTCTTGAGGCAGGGATCTTGCTTGTCAGGTTTATAAATCAGCAATTGCATGGCTTGCAAATTGTAAATAATACTCAGAAAGCAACTGCATACAGGGAACTTGGATAAATACAGCCAGCCATTCATGTTCACCCTGTCCATGGATTCCTTCGGGACAGAACTTGCTTTGCACTCATTAGATTTTTACCAACTTAATTAAGCAGTCAGCTTCATCATTTCTACACTTGTAACTCCAGACTCTTTGAGGTCATGTCAGCCTGTCGTGAGCAGGAACAGCTCGACAGAAGAGGGCCCGATACCTTCTGCCTTGCCAAAACCAAATCATTTCCCTGCTTGTCTTTTATGGGAGGTTGGAGAGCTCACAGGAGACATAAACAACTGAAACATGCTGTCCGTGATAATGGGCAAGTTCTTTCTCTGCTAAGCCACGTACACTTGATTTTGTGGTTTTGCTGTAGTTACTGGTGGCTTCCAGTAAGAGTCCTAATAATTTAACAGATGGTAATCAGGCTTCAGGTTTATTACCTGTGTAGTTGCTTGCCTAATTGCAGAAAAGCAGTTGGCCTTTCTGGAGGGAAGGCTGCAGAGGCTGGGAATGATCTCAGCTCTGAGCTTGTTTTGATGGTGGATAGCACTGACAAAAACACTTGTGATCCAGCTCTGCTTTAATAATCTCATCTTCTTACTTTAGTTTGCTTATCTCCTTTTCCCTGTCACTTGCATTTGACTAAGATAGATTTTTTTTTTTTTTT
>VZRH01003617.1:702995-715609 GCA_013397555.1 Urocynchramus pylzowi
TTTTAGTCCAAAGCTGTCATGGACTTTTGAGTCCAAAGCTGTCATGGGCCATTTTAATGCCTGATCTGCTCTGCCCAGAGGTGGGTGCCTGGCAGAGAAGAGGGGAGTTAAGCCCTCCTGGGCATCCTGAACTCACTCAGCTACTGTTTGCAAAGCACTTGGAGAAATGCAGATGAAAGCAGCTGCTGTTATATTTTATTCTCCCTACTTCGTTGTGGATCTGATAATTACATGTTTGGTTTTATTCCCTTTTGATTTATGTTCCCTTTTGTTGCTGTGTTTCTGACAGATCCTCCTGACTGGGTTCCAGATGAAGTCTGCAGCTACTGCACTGCATGCAAGGCTCCTTTCACAGTCATTCGCAGGAAACACCACTGTCGGAGCTGTGGCAAGGTAATGACTCACTCAGAGCTGTGAGGAACTCCCACCAAAGACAGCAGCAAATTCATGTGCACCAGAGAAACCTGGCTGCACAGCAAAATGTGCATGCTCAGCCAGGGTTCTCAACTCACAGGTGTGTGCCTGGGCTGCCAGCTCTCAGCTTATGTTTACAAAGAGTTGAGGATGGGTTTGACTGTTATACAGCAATAAGGTGTATAAAGGTAAAGGCAGAATTCCTTCCCTGTTGAGATCCTAGAATGCTCCCCTCTCCAACAGAGTCACTCTGGACTACTGCTGTAAGCTCTAATGAGCCAGGGCAGCCTGCACTGACAGGGGTGATGAACAACACAGCTCAGCTGCAGGGACAGGGTGTCCTTTTGCTTTCTTTCCAAACCTTTGGAGGATCACTCTGGTGTGTAGGGTTGCTGCTTTGCAAGTTTGTGGGGGTGGAAGAGGGAGCGAGGGAGAAAAAAGCAGTCATGTACCACAGGAAGCCAGAAATCTGCAATCCCATTTCGCTTGCTGGCTGGTGTGCAAGTTAGAAAGGAAGAAGCTGCTTTCTTTAACCATGTAGTGGACTTGCAGGAGTATGAAATTCTGAGATATTCAAAAATATTCTTTAAAACCAAGGGAGAGATGCTTCTTTGCACCTGTGATGGAGCTGCTTTCCCCACTGAGCTGAGAGGAGGACAGGCCAGCCTTGGCTACTGTGAGTGCTGGGCACCCTCAGGGCAGGGATTGCCTGCTGGGGCCCTTCACTTGCTGTGCTGAGGACGGTGCTGGTGCCAGCTCATACAATCTTCTCTCTCCTCCCTTGAAATCAATTTTGTCCCATCCTGTTCTTCAGAGGAACTGAAGAGAAATTTCCCTCTTGTTTTTCAGATCTTCTGTTCCCGCTGTTCCTCTCACTCTGCTCCATTACCTCGTTATGGCCAGATGAAGCCTGTCCGTGTTTGCACTCACTGTTACATGTTCCATGTCACTCCCTTCTATAGTGACAGAGCTGGTATCTGACATATTAAACTACTGGTGTGTTTTCTGGAGTCTTACATGGACTGATATATTTGACCTAAGCCAAGAATTACCTTGAAAGAGGGACCCAGTGAGGGCACGTAGGCTTTGACATCCATTATTATAAATTTTGTACAGACAATTTTTATTGCATTTTACTAAGCTGCTAAAGGGAACTACGAAGCGTCTGTAGCTCTAAGGCTACAGTACAGTCTTCCATAAATTTATAACATTAATGTTACGATGCCATATGCAGAACAAATGCACTGTGTGGAAGGAAATAGGGCTCAGAGAATTGAACAGGCATTGCTGCTTATCTTACATGCTAGGAACAGAGTAGCCAGTTAATTAGTCCATCCCCAGTGGATCAGTCCCAAAGCTCAGACACTCCTGTGCCCACTGGAATCCCAGCATGGCTGTGGGCATCAGCACTCTCCCACCTGCTGCCGTTTAACTTCCCCATGTCTAGATTGTTGCTGGTGATGCTAGGATTAATAAAAGCAAATCTAGTTCAGATCTGTATTCAATATTTACAAAGGCAAAATTTTCAGTGAATCCCATAGGAAGCCCTGAAGGCCCTAAAACAGTATATTTCTGTTGCCTTTTATTTACCAAGCAGAGCAATAACTCCAAGTTGTTTTCTGAAAATTTTTCCAACTTCCAGTTCTATAGTTTGGAGTTTTGGAAGTATGTATAATCTGAATAATTTATGCTAAATCTTGTTAATAAAAGTCTGACACAGAAATTTGGTTTCTATATCAGCATTTGAAACTTAACAAACCTCAGAGGAAGTGGTTACCAAATAAAATAATTCATATTAAAATAGATATTTTTGACAGTTTGGCAGCAAAATTTAGTAGGCAAGACAAATTATTTCTCCCGTACTGAGGTCTTTTAAAAGGCAAATATGTAGTGAGATATCCAAAAGGTCTTACAGAATGGTCAGCCAGAAAAGGGTACTTGTTGTCCACATTTGGCAGAGTAACCATGTAAAATAGTGCATAAGTGCATACTGGTACTTCACTCATGCTAACAACTCAGAAGACATTTGTATTTATTTGAAACACCAGGGAATAATTCTTATCTCCGCTTTGAGAGGAAAGAAATGAGACACACGGATTCATGCTATGATCTTGCACGAACTATTTGCAGTAAGAGCTCCCTGAGCACTGAGGTTTCAAAGGCATCTGGACGTGCTTTGAGTTGGCCACATGAAAAGCCAGGCAGTGTGTGCTGTGGTTACAGAGGAAACGAGATCAGGAGCTCTTTGCTGCGCCCCCTTTCCTGACTCGTGGCGTTACACACCGTGTTTCAAAGTGACCAATACAAAAATGGGTGAGGGAGTTGTTTGCGGTATCATGCCTGAGAAAGGTCGTCACTCAAAATGATGAGGCAAAACTGGCCTCAGTGTTAATTTTTATTTTATTTTATTTATTTTTTTGGGGACATTCCCTTTGCTCAGTGGTTTACTGTTCAGTGTTAATGAGCCATATAAGGGTGCTGCAGTTTGGCACTACTGTCATTTTGATTCAGATGAAACAGCTTCACTTAGTTGATGTGTAATGCACAAGCCTTATGATGCTGTTTGTAGACAATGTCAGCTCTGATGTGTTATCCTCATTGATATTTTTTATTATTATTACATCCCTGAAATCCTCCTCATGAAATCCTTGGGTTGGAGTGTCTACATTCACCAGAGTTTGGAAAGGCATGGGGTTGGGTGATTGGTGGGAGATGGGTAATGTGGTGCAAGCAATGATACTTATTCAGGCTTAAATCTCAGGCTTCACATTGCAATGATTATTGCAATTTTATTTTTAGGATAAAAAAAAACCAGAAAAACACATAAGAAATTTAATGCTTCTTTTATAGGACAAAAAATTGCAAGAAACTTCAATTGCGAAATAAATATGCACAAAAAGTTGCTTCTGTGGAAAAAATCTTATTTAATGCACTGAATATTTATTTAAGCTTGTTTTTATTTTGTAAATGCTGTAATTCAGAATCATTTCCATAAATATGATATTTAAAGATCTCAGACACTATAGTTTCTTATGTAAATACAGACTCCTATTTCTCTTACTGAAAAGCACAATGACTATATCAATACTAATATACATTTGCCTCAAGAAAGACTTTCATCTTGTAATCTCTTCAGATAATTAAAGTGTCAGGACTTTCTACTTCCATGTGCTGAATTGCTCTTTCATTTTGGGGTCTGTTTACATGGAGTGACAGCTGCCATCCTGTCAAACAAACTGGCCTTAACTCTTTCTCACTTTGCAAATAACATGAAAGAAATTAGTTTAAATTTGAAAATGGAAGTCACCCATACAGTGAAGGGGTGGTAAATCAAAGCTGAAATACCAGCCTGTCGCTTAGCATTGCCTCGTGCTATCTCTTGCCACCAGCTGAAAATCTCCCTTCCCAAAATATCTTGTGTCAATGGCCACTTCACTCATCAGGCATGTTTGATCTGCCTGTGTAACATCTGAATAATCTTTCCATGGGGGATACAAATCTGCAATGAAAACAGCACTCCTTGGATCTCTGTGCACAGTTTTCCTTGGGAAGCATAAATGCCCAGTGCTGCTTTGTTCTGCCCCCTGCATGAGATACAGCTGTTAAAGGCTTTATGGGAATTAATTTTCATTTCCAGAGGACTTAATGCTGCCTGGCTCTGGGATGCCATTTCACTGAACAGAAAACATGTTACAGCTCCATTACATTGGGGTCTTGGCTTCAGGTGCAACAGGGGGGGAAACTTGATGGGAAACCTGCACACAAATGTAAGATTGTATTTGAATTAACATGCATAATGTTTATGGGCAAATAATGCTGCCTTCAGATGTGTATGAATAAGTGAACAGTATAAATTTATCCTAAAGGGACTTTTTAATCAAAAAGGGGATTTCTCCAGAATACAACATGTTTCACAGCAGTTTTCCTGTTGGGGATATCACAATGGGAGTGAAGAGGATAATAAGGTAAGAGCAGCATTGCCAAAGGCAGCAATAATTCACCTGGTGCTGGACTCTCCTGTATGGCATTTCCCTTCTGAATCACACCTGTTTCCAGGGGGAAAAAAGTAATTACAGTAAACTCTGGAGTGATCATTTCTAGGTCTGTACAAATCATACAGCGTTTCCAGCTCTCTCTGGGTTTGTAAAAGCAGGTGGATATCAAGGCTTCCTCTGCAGTGAAAGGAACTTCAGTAAGATACCTCTGCTTCCAGGAACACCCTGTCCAGAACATTGAAACAGACTGAAAAGCTGTCCCACAGCATCTCGGTGAGAGGCAGCCTGGATGGAAGTGATGGGTGAGGAGTGACCTTTGTGTGCATTGTCTGAGCTGAAAGGAAGGAGGAGGGAAACAGGCCGTGTGTGGTTGTGCCTGTACTCAGGTGGGGAGATGGGAAAGGTGGGCTGTGGGAAAGCCTCAAACACAGCCCCATCACAGTCCTGCCTGGAGCTGGAGGAACCAGCTCTCAGAGCCTCGCTGAACTCTCCGTTCATGCAAAGTCAAAGCTGCTGGGGCTGCACCGCCGGTTTCCGTGGCAACCCCGATAGCATCTCTCTGCCAGTGCCAGGACTGCAGCACTCTGTTCCTGAACATGCAGGCATGGAGATCCTGCTTTCTGCTTCGTCACAGGGATTGTGATGGCTCAAATGTCTTCATTTGTAACCAAGGGCTGTACTGCAGTCAAGAGCTTACTGTGAACTCTATTTTCTAATGACAGCATTTCACTGAATTATGCTTTATATTGCTTGTCTGGAAGAAATCATCTCTGTAGGCATCCTTTTGACTTCTTTTGGGGGGGATTTTGCTCTTTTTCTTTCTCTTTCACTCTTTACCCCACCCTATCACTCAGCTTTCAGTTTCTGCTGTGTATAAACTAGACATTCTGTGGCCTCCGTGGATATCTTACACATAGTGAAATATTAAGACAACTCAAGGAGCTTTCATCTTTCTTGTTTCCTAATCTTTCCCTTCAATTTCCCAGGCACAGGCTTGTTTCAAACCACTTGGTATCCTTGTACCTGCAGTAGCATCCTGGCTGCCTGAGATGCCATGGGTCTTGCACCAAGGTGTTTAAAGTTCTGCAGTATTCCTTTACTTTGTTGTGGAGAAAGGATAGATCCTAATTCTCAGGTTTTAATAGCTGTTAGTAAATTATAGATATTTCCATTTGGCTCTTTTTTCCTTTGCTCTTAAACCAAAAAATGGCAAAATAATAGGCCAGAAGGATGAAGAGGAGAAGACTTGTTAAAGCAGCTTTGGAAGTGTGAAGATGATGTTTTAATGAAGTAATTGGTCTCTTTGAAAACAAGCTGTAACTGCATGTGCTAGGAATGCTGGGGCTCATGCATAAAACAAACTGGGCAATTAGTCTTTCATGAACTCATTTCATTTCTTGTTTTCACTAAACATGAAGGTTCTGAAGTGTAAAGAAGGATTTTCCCTCATGTTTCCCTCTAAGGCAGGAAGCTGATTTTTCTTCTCAGTTTTTACCTGCAAACAACCACCAGCCTTTTAGGGCTCTGACTGAAGTTGTCTGCAAAAGGCAAAATCCTGTGTCCAAAGCAGCCAACAGTGGGGCCCTCTCAGTCTCCCACTCCTGAGGAGCAGTGAGAGGTGCCTGTGGGCACGAGTGACTGCAGAGGGGCTGTTGCTCATGTCCAGCTGCTGAGTGATGCTCCCATCTGCTCTTTCTCAGGAGCATGAGGTGTCTGACACAGCCCAGGATGTGAGGCACCACTGTGCCTGGGAATGGCAGAGCCAGCAAGCACTGAGCTGTAACTACCTCACATAATACAGAGATTTTATTTTCTGAAAATAACCCCAGGCCAGGCACTCACACCACTTAAGCAAGCACTTAAGCTCATGTCTTACTCTAGAAAGTCTTATTTATGTATTTCTGCACTTTTACATAGTTCTTCACAGGGCAATAAAATGTTGGTGTTACTGCCATGACTTTTTTATTCACTGAGTTAATAAAAATGATATAAAACAGCAGCAGGGAGGGTGTTTGAGGTGACTGCTTTCCACATAATATTTCAGCAATGGCCAGCTTTCAGGTTTTTAGCTGGAATTAGGCTGTGGTTCCAATGGGCTTGTCAGTACAGTGGAAGATTATGGTAAGAACTAGTCCTGAATGTCATTTGTACTGGTAACCTCTCTGCTGATGTCCTGCAAAACATGTTAAAAATATCTGTCTTTCATAAGAGATAATGTGTCTGAAAATGATGTGCAAGTGCCTCAGCCTTTTTGGACAATTTGAAGAAAGCTGTCCCTCAGCATTCCAGGGCTGGGGCAGTGGCTCTGCAGGGATTGTCCCAGTCAGATCCTTGGTCATGAGAAGGCACCTGTCTGGTATGTAAAGAGCAGTGAGATTATCCTGGCTTTATCACCAAAGGACCTGTACCATGCCATCTTCCTCTGTGTTTGGGGAGCCTCTGAGGTCAAATTTTGAGGCATTTGATAATTGTTTTTTCTGATCAAGATCATTTGTGATTGCTGCTTCACTAGCAGCTTTTCTGATTATTATGCAGCAGTAAAGCCTGCTGGTTTCATGTTGGTTTGGTTTTTTAAATTGATTTCACTTTCTTTGGCTTATCTGCAGAAAGCTGGAGATTAATAATTGAAGATATAAACAGAAAAATAATCATTTCAAGTTCACAAATATATTTAAAAGAAACGACTCCATGATGCTCTCAAATACTGGGAAATTACACAGTAAAAATTGAACCCGAAGTAGTCCAAAAGTCCTGGGTGTCCATCTCTGAACCATCTGATTTTGTCTAGGAGGACTTGTAGCTGCTGGAAAGCTACAAGTTTTGGGGACCAAAACTTACAGGTTTGACCCAGTGATTGTAACTTCTTTGTCCAGAAATAACTCTTCCTTAATTAAAAAAAAAAAAAAAGAAAATAAGGTAATTGCTATACTTCCCATGTAAACAACCTCTGTTCAAAGAAGAAAATTCCACTTGGTCCAAGTGTCTTGGAACAAAATATAAAGCTACCACTAATGAATTCAGTGATCTCTTTTATACCCTCTCATTGCCATGTCTTGCTGAGTTTCTTTCAGGACAGAACATCAGCCTTGCTTGGAGAACAAAGCAGGAAAACCTTGCCCACCTGTACACCTGACAGGTGTTCTTCTCTGTCATGTTTGTTCCTCACATTCTGCTTTCTGCCCTTTCTCTTGCTTTTTTCTCTTTAAAGGAATGATATGGGAGTTAGACACTAAACTGAGACTCAGGGAAAATGTTTCCATATTTCTTTCCTGTAGGGAGCGTTTGAAATATGGCTGTGTCTAGTGTCTGTCTCAGAAGGTGCTTTGTGAAAACCTGAGGATGCAGACTTGCATCCAGATGCTGCCTCCATGCAACTTTTGACTTACACTGGAACAAGAACAAAGTAAAGACTCCAAAGTCAAGCAGCAGTAAAGAATCCAAAATTCAGGCTGGTGTAAAGTGTGAAAGCTTAAGGGTATCTTGAGTGCTTACTGGAAATACCCAACACCAGTGCCAGCCTCTGCCACCGCCAGGCACGACGCCACAGGTGCTGCAGCCCTGAGCTGGGGATCTGGGACTTGTCCAGGCTGGAGGGAGAAAGAAGCCAAGGAGCTGACAGCCCAAGGGACACTGCCCAAAGGTCTTTTTTCACAGGCTGTTTTGCTAAAAGCAACTCTCAAGAGAAATGCAAGATGTTGTCTTACCTACTGTATTGAGAGTATTTTCGGTGAGCTTGGAGAAAAACCCATTGGGAGTGCTACTTGTCTATTCCCACCCAGTGTTAAAGAAACACTGTTCCTTGGCAGGTGGAGGGGACAGAGAGGCTGTTGTCTTTTTGCTTGTTGATTATATTTTTACATGTGTTTTCTGCTTGCTTGCTGCAGTAGGAAATGAAAAGAAAAAAAAGTGTTCATTTCTTGAAAATCTCAAATTCCCATTCATGCAACAAATAATTCTCATAGTGTGCTCTAATTTCAGAGTGCAAATAACTACCAATCATTAAATAATATTCGGTTGTTTTTAAACAGAAAAATCATTAACTCCAAATCAAGCAATTATGAAAGCACTTCCTCTGAGAACAAACAGCAGAGAAGCTGCCGAGAATACCAGCACCATGTGATAAACCCCTCTGGCCCATGTGCTGCTCCTGGAGCCTTTCCAGTGCCTTCCCAAGGTTCAGATGTTGTCACAGCATTAGCTGCCAGAGGAAGTCTGTTCTTGCCAAATCGTATCTTCTTGGCTGCTCTGTGCTCTTGTGCTGCTGGTGTTCAGCTCTGTCAGCCTCTGCAGGGCTGCATTTATTTGTGTTATTTATAAAACGGATAAAGCACCTGGCACAAAGGAGGATGGAACTGAATGGGGGAAGGTGTTGAGCAAGAGTCCTGCTAAAAATGTTCCTGATGTGTTTTGCTGTGAGGGAAGAGCCATGGGAGTGACCAAGGGCTTGGAAACTTTCAGAATTGCCATCCATTGAATGTATCAAAGAGACAGGGTTGCAGACACCATCAGTAAATGCCTACACTGGGTGCACAGGTCTGGGAGGCTGGGCTCCTCCTGGCAAGGGGCTAATGGGAACCAGTGGCCAGAAGTTGAGTTAACTTGAACAAGTGCAGGTGAGAAAGAAGAGGTTAAATCTCCTGTGCTTAACCAGGTGTTGAACAGTGAGTTGATTGTTGTGGTGAATTCTATACCTATGGGCACAAGTATTTTTAACAAACAACATCAGGTGCTTCTTAGAGGCACAGTGGTGCAGCCACCCATGTTGGGAGTATGGCAGAAATAAGCACTCACTGGGGCTGTCCTGTGACAGAGGTCAGGTCCTGGTGGTCTCAGTTTATAAACTGGCCTAGGAAGTTACCAAGTGGAGGGATTTCTCTGTGGGTTGATGTACAGGAGGGATGCAGCTGCACAGGCAAAGCCACCCAGTGCTCTCCACCTCCCTGTTTGACCCCAGAGCTAATCCTGCACCAGGGCTGGAGTCACACTGGCATTGGGCTGCTACAAGCAGCAGGAAAAGAAAGGTAATGGATCGAACACAAGGAAGAGGGATGCGGGGAGGAACGCACTCCCATTTAGGAGCCCAGTATCTAAAGGAGGGGAAGGAAAATCCCTACCACAGAAATTTCCCTATGTGCAATTCCTAATCAGCTACAGGAATCACTTCCCAGTTTGCCTAGAACAGTCTCCTGTCCTTGTGAGCTGGCTGTGATTTCCTGCAGTGCTTATTAATACTGGTGTCATGCTGAACACATCGCTCCTGCACAGGCCAGGCTGGGCTCTGGGTACTATCAATGTGCCACCTGTGGGAGCTGAGCATGGCTGTGTAGAATCACTGCTTCCACACACCCTGCCTGCAGCTACAGAAGAAATTTGTAGCTGCTTTGTTTTCCCTCACAAATGCTGGACATGGAGCAGCAGGTTTGCCTGAGGAACCAGGCATGGAACCACAGTGGCCAGCCCTGCATAGACCTTAGGTACAATAGAAGATGGAAGTAAACTTTTATTTACACAACAGGGATTTATCATATGCTCACCCAGCTGTGAAGGACTGGAGGGGGGAGTCATGTCTGTCTTCTGCCTGAGCATGAGAAGTGGCTTCTGCCCCCCCACCACTTCTGCTGAGCCCCTGTCCCAGTCCAGCCCTTCAGAGATGCTCAGGATGAAGGGGCTGTTGTGAGCATTTGTTTGGGCCTCCCCACAGCAGGGATGTTGCAACACTGTGCTGCAGTAGAGTCTGTAGGATTTTGTATAGTAACTCCTTCCTCAATTTAACTTTGTACAATGCACAGTGCTCCTGATCTTCCCTCCCCAACCACGGCACTAGCACTGGTTGCTGTGCCCTCACACTGCTGTAGGTATGTTATCTCCACCCTACAGAAGAGGTTATTAAAATACTCGGGAACACAAGATCAGCTCATCCTGTCCTGCTATCTCAAGCACCCGTGAATAATCCCTTTCATAAATCACTTGTATCTCATCACAGAGGTAAGTGCAGATCTTTTTACTGTACTCAGACCTTAATCTTCTCAGTAGACCAAGGGTTTTAGAGATGCTAAGTCTCCAGACCCTGATGTTTTAGTGGTCCTCTGAAGCTCAACCTTGGATCTCAGAGTCAGTCATCCCTGTTCCTCCTGCATGCCAGGGGGTCTTTTGCTCCCTGCCTGTTACCTGGAGCCTTATTTAGAGATGTGTTTGGCAGGAAGAAGAGAGCTTGTAGGAAATGTCTATGCTGCTGTAAAGAAGGGTGTTGTGCCGTGTAAACTGAGGATGGCTCTGAGCCTGGGGTGGCTCTGGGCTTCAGCTTGAAAATTACATTTCCTGATCCTCTGAAAGTGATCAGTACCCTGTAGGTTCCCTTTCCCTTTGGTAGTCTGCTCTTGTCTAGAAGCAGTCTCTGGCCTTCATTTCGCTTGTTAAAACCTGCTGGAGGCATCAAGCACAGGTGCCTTAAGGTGGACCTTAAAAGGCTAAACTCTGCTCTCACGTCCATTCCTCCCACTTGGCCTTACAGCTCCATCTCAGCAGGTGTTTGTAACACCGTGGGGCAGCTCAGCTCATGAGGGTGCTGAGTGCTGCCTCACTGGTGTGTGTCAGCACACCTGAAATAGTGTGGGGTATCTAAAATCTGCTTCCAGGGACTGTCTGGGCAGCAGAGCCACTGTGCCAAGCTGGGGGTGTGGGCCATGCCTGCAGTCTGCAGCACAGTGTTTGTATCTTGGTATCAGTCTCTCCTTCTGGTAAATGCAGCAGAGATTGATGGGTTTGTTTTGCTTAGGTGGTAATGAAGCAGTTAATTGCACTCGCTAATGGCTGTCTCTGCCCAGCTGCTCAGGGAAATATCAGAGGTTTGCCCCACGGATCCTGGGCTGTGTAAGCACATCCAAGCCATCACCCAAATCCCTGGCCGCTTAGCTTTCCCAGCTCCCTTGTTGATTGTTTTGCTCTTTCCAAACACATATTTTATCTGCTTGTTTCACCAGCCCTCTGTGCTCAATGTTGTGTGCAGCGATTGGCAGCAGCAGCGGTGCCGGCGTGGGCTCCTCCTGGCACAGCCCGGCGCTGGGGTGGCCCCGCAGCCGCGGGCCCGGCAGCTTGTGCTGCTCCCAGCCAGCGCATCCCTGCCGTGCTGGGACATTCCCACCGCGGCCCCTCGCTGTCCCCGGCTGCCTCGGCTGTGCGGAGGCTCTGCTCTGCCGTGACTGATCCGCACAAGCCCTTCCAAGTCTGCCACGTGCTGAAACATTTCCCTTCCTTGCCGCCTTCACCGACAGTCCCCTGTCCCCCTGCTCTGATGGAGCATGAACTGCTGCTCCTGCGCTGCATCCATTGCATCCAACAACTACAAGGTTGGGTTATTTTTCTTCCCTGGGACTTTTAAGTATTTTTAATGCCCATCCTAGAATCCTAAAGTCACCTTCCACCAAAACAAACATCTCATTTAAAATGCGGCAAAGCTGTTCTTTCCCGTTCAGATTCTTGTCAAATAACAATTTTTCCACCTTTAATGTCCCAGCCGCGCGGGACAGGGAGCAGGCAGCACTTTCACAAGCCAGGCTGCTCTACCTGCTGTCACAGCACCGGGCTCTGGCTGTGCCGAGCCATTAGACTTTTAGGTCAAGTGCTTGAGCTGCGTGGAAGCCGATTGTGTTTGGGAGGGTGAGTACCAAGTCCTTCCATCCTCTGCTCTGCTGTCACGCAGAGCGTTAAAGCCAACGTAGAGCCCAATATTTGGGTCAAATGTAAGCGGTTCAAGTGCTGGCACGGTGGCAGGGAGGACGCCGTCCTCCGGGGACCCTGTCCCCAGCGGGTGCTGGCAGCTGGCATCCGGTGTTGGGGTCTGGCGCCAGCGTCTCGGAGCCTCCGATCCCCCGGGATGGCACCGAGGGAGGCCCCAGCGCTCCTGCCTCAAGTGCGAAATAACAATTTCAATGCTCCGTGAGCCCACAGGAGACCGCGGTCTGCAGCATGAAGCCGCCGAGCCTCGCGGGGAGCAGAGCCGCTTTCCCGGCTGGGGCAAGAGCAGCAATTCCTGTTTTCATGCCCAGGCTCTCTGGACAAAAGGCAGCGGCGCTTGTCCCCTGTGCCAGGCACGGTCCCCGGGGCGGAAGGTTTGTCCCCGCGCAGCGCTGGCCGGGCCTGTGGGCCGGGGCGGCGGGCGCGGCGCAGTCTCGGTGTGACCCCGTGCGGCCGCCGGGCGCAGTGCGG
>VZRH01003617.1:722887-733167 GCA_013397555.1 Urocynchramus pylzowi
TTGATTGGTTGGTTTGGTTTTTCTTTGTTTTTGCTAACATAATGGGGGTCTACCCCAGGCCTTCTCCTGGGAGGGCTTTAGGAGGAAATGAGTTAAAAGGGTCATGCTGTGAGTTTTGAGGAAAACCCTGTACTCATCAGTATTTTTGAGGTGGAGGAATACATCTCTTTGGGCAAAGAAGTGGCCACTTATTTGCTTGCCACGTGGTGGCTTTCAGCACCTCTGCTCATTTGAAGCATCTCCTTATAGACAGTGCCCAAAATGTCACCTGTGGGGTAAGGCACAGCCCAAAATGTGTGAAGGTATCAGGCTCTGTCTTCCCCATATTGCACATGAAACAAAAATGGATGTCAAAATGGTGATGTTTGCATGGACCCTGGAACTCCCACAGTCATACTGGCCTTTTCCCTACATCAGTTATTTAGGAGAAAGAAAACCCCTCAGAACTGCATTTCTGTGAGAACAGCCTTTGCTGGAGGTCACCTTTGTGACCAGGACACAGCTGTGGTCACAAAGGTGGAGAAAACACCGTGACCAGCACACCAGGTGAGATGGCAGGAGCAGCAAGCACTACCACAACTCCCTTCTACCTCCTTGCTTGTCTGCTTTTGTATGACAGAATGTCATACAAAAAACAACAACAATAACAACAAACCATCACCACCCCAAACAAACAAACAAACAAACAAACAAACAAACAAACACAAAACAAAAAAACCTAAAAACTGCTCTGGGCAAGGCAAAACTACTCATCCCCCAGCCTGGGCAGGAGAGGGGGAGCGTGCTGAAGGTCACTATATACCGACAGGGCAAATTTCTGGGTACTTGGTTGCATTTTTGTTTCTTCCTTGCCCCTGACTTCTCAAGAGATCTGCAGAAGTTTGATGTCTTTAAAGCTGTTTCCTCTTGCTCAAACCGCCTGACGTTGGCTGGCGCGGGCTCTGACGCAGCACGGCGCTGCCACAAGCGCTGTCGCAACCTTGCTGAGCTCCTGCCCGTCCTCTGGGAACCAGGCACTGCCTTTGCAAGGCTCCTGTTGGAAAAGAAAACACTCTGGTACTGACCAGAGAGAATCAGGGAGGGCTGAGGGAGTTGTGAGATGCCTGAGGTAACTGGGGAAGATGGAAGTGCTTTAGGTCCTTGTTTATTTATGTTTTACATCACTGGGGAAGTGGGAGTTTGGGTCCTGCCTGAACGTGGGCCCCGGAGAGAAAACCCCTTAGAGTGCTCTGGCTGAGTTTAGGAGCAAATAACCACTGTGCTTCCTGATTAAATCCTTAACCCCAGAGAGGCCTCTAGCATAGAGCCTCTGCTTAACTGTGGTGCCAAAATTGATGTCTCCCAGCTGCAAAACGTGGCTGTATAAATGTCCTGCGGGAGCGGTCAGACATCTCTGGAGCTGCAGTCACCTCTCACAGACGTTTCCCTCTCTCCACTGACTACGTAGGAAAACTGGGGTGCCTCCAGGTGGCAGCCCTGTCCACTCTAAGCCGGGGTTTGTTTTTCCCTTGAGATTATAAGGGAACATCGGTAGTGGAATTAACTTGAGATTCAGTCCGCCTTAGCAGCACGGTAGTAGGACAATGCTGGACGTGCTAGTGGTGATGCTCTTGCTTTTGTACAATGATCCAGCACCTGCAGAAGTCATCCCAAACAGGAAGATGTGGGCTCTGGGCTCTGCCAGCCGATGGACACAGTGAAGGATTGCAGGATTGATACTGCAGCCTCCACGGCAGCCTTGGTCCTGCCCAGCACCAGGCTGGCAAGAATCACAGGGGCAGAAGGATGAGCACAGGTCTTAGTGATTGCAGCACTCAATTGGTTACAGGTCAGAGCCTGTAAATACAACACAAAAATGTAATTAAATAAACAACCCCTCCCACCAAGAAGTATAGGCTTGATCCTGCAATGAAGTGACTGCTGCTAGCAACAAAAAGCAGCCTTCTGGCACTGCTTTGGTAAAGTCCCCATAAACCTTTTTTTGTGCTTGAGAACACCCAACAGCTACTGGGAAGAGAGAGGTGGAAAGCTCAGGCTGCAGGCAGCTCTGCTCCATCAGCATTTATGTGGTCAGGCACCCACAAGCACGTTCTCAGTAAGAAATCAGCAATCTGTGGGTAGTGACTGAGAGGCTCCTTGCAAAATTTGAGCTTGATCCCTTTGTGGATCAAATCAACACCTTGAAGGGCTTCTTAAAGGGGTTTTAAATAGCATTAAAACATTTACAAGTTGACAGCGGTAATGAAACTTGGGTGTTCCCAAAATCTGCAGCTAAGTTTCCATTCCCAAAAGAAGGATCAAAATCTAAATGTTTTGAGGATTTAGCTAGATTATTGCTCACAGGTGCCTTATGGTATTCAGGAAAATGCCCTGCTTTCTGACCAGAAGTTAGACTTGTAGGCTGAGCATGCAGAATTTGAATTTTCCTTTAATTCAGTGAAAAAGCAGCACAAAGCTGCTGTCTGAATTTGAGTTAATCTAAGGATAGAAATTCCTTTTATTTATACTTTTAATTAAGGATGAGTTTTTGTTTCTGTCACAATGCACAGAATTATTTCTAAATCATATTTGAGACTTCCAGCAGAAGAGGTTAACTAATACTGTGAACTCATCCACCCAGGGGAGCTCTGCATTAATGTGGTATTTAAGTGGGGAGATCAAAGCTTTGATACCAAATGAAATGCTATTAACAGTTTCGCACAAGCAAAAACCTTCAAGAAATTTCAGTGCAAGATGCTGGCACTGAGGAATGACTGTGGATGGGAAAAAAAAGTGGCTCCATCCCAGTGCTGCATTTGTTTGGTGGTAAAAGCAAGGGCTGGCAGTAGCAAATTGCTCACTGATAGTTGTGGATGTTTTGGCGTGGTCAAGGCTGTAATGACCGCTCTGAGAAGCTGCAGGGCAGAGGCAGAGACAGCACTCTGCAAACCTGCACCATCTACTCCCAGCTTCACTGATGAAGACAAATGCTGAGGTGCCTTGCTGTAGTCTGATGTTTCAGCTTCCCAGCTTGCACAATGAGCCTCCTGATTCGTTGCTCACGTTGTATCCCACTAAGTAGTTCAGGAAGTTACCCAGCGGCTTTTTTTCCCTCTTTTTAACCAGAAAGCAGCCCAATTTCTAATGTTCCTATCCAGATGTGATTTCTGTTGTTGGTAGGGGAAGTCAAATTCTTTGACTAAACCAGGATTTGGTCGTCTTCCTTTCATCTCTTGTTGTTTTGCTAAAGAAACAAAACACCCCCCCCCCAAAAAAAAAAAAAATCAATAAAAAACCCCAACAAAAACCTAAAAAAAACCCCAAAAAAACCCCACAAAACAAAACAAAAAAACCCCCACAAACAAAAAACTAAAAAAAAAACTAAATAAAAAAAGTATTGACGAGAGAGACTATAAATTTTCAAAGTCTGCATGTCTATCTTACAGCAATATTTTCCTAATTCCACAACTAGGAGCAAGTCAACAACTTATATGAGTGGGGTTAGACCACTAATTAAGCAAGAACTGTAGAAAATATTTAAGTGGGATCTACAGCATTGACCTGTCCTTTTTCAAATGCCAAGTTTATATACGTGACTGTGCATTTCAAATGGGTCAAGAGAGCTTGGTTGTAAGTACCCAACACATTGCTGTGAATTAATATTTAATCAAATGTACAACATAGGGCTGAATGTTAAAGCTTACCTTTGATTTTGACTTCTATAATTTTCTTTGGTTTCTAAACCCCTCTGAAAATACTTCAGTATTTCATAATAGTATTACTCATACGATATGTTTCTTAGCTGTGATTAAAGCTAGTGAGGATGTAAATCTACAAAAGGAAATCTAAGCAAGACCTCATCAGCATAAAGTATGTGGGAGACTAATTTAGTTACATCCCTATTAGTAATGACAAACCAAATTGTTCCTCTTTTTAAATCACTAATATAGCAAGGTTCTCAACTTGGCATGTAGCATGCACGATAAATCAGTTCAATCTGTACACAAACACTGAAGGCTGCCTTAAATCTGGGTTGATTTCTTATTCCAAACTCCTTCAGTGCAGTTCAGGTGAACCACCCTGGTTCCCTTAATACCTGGAAAGACAAAAAAAAAAAAAAGAGTTAATCTCTACCCCCATGTGCTGTATATCTAATATTCAACATTTATAACCCTGCAGCTAATTGCTTAGCAACTGTCTTT
This sequence comes from Urocynchramus pylzowi, assembly GCA_013397555.1. Taxonomy (NCBI): domain Eukaryota; kingdom Metazoa; phylum Chordata; class Aves; order Passeriformes; family Fringillidae; genus Urocynchramus; species Urocynchramus pylzowi. The sequence continues at coordinate 727,069 of VZRH01003617.1, forward strand.
GGGAGGAACGACTCACCTGATGTGCCATCGGGAGCTCTTGTGTTGCAGGGAAGAGGCCGGATGAAATGAGGTCAGGCAGTGTAAGCTTACCCTGTGCTGAGTGGTGCTCGCTCCACTCTGTAATGAAATTAATCAAGGTCATTAATTTGATCCTTTTTTATTGTTATAATTTGAAACTGTAATTTGAGGTGGCTCAAAGAGGCGCAAGCATATCTGTAATTATACCTTCATAATTACATTTATATTTTAAGGTAAACATTTTCATGTATTGCTGTAAATAGACTGTGTATGCTAGAGAATATCATTGTCATGACAGAAATGTGGACTGTAAATAGGATGGGGGGATATTGAAACCCACCAGTTGTGTGCTGTTTAATTTGGGTTTAGGTGTTTCATGTATCTTAACATCTTAAGGTTAAGACTGAGCTTAAACCCCTAGACAGGCCCAAAACCAAAGGCTGATTGAAAGAGATACAGAAGAATTGCTGTTTAGTCACACTGACCTTTAAAAATTTCAGAGCCAAGGCATGAAGATTGTCCTCATCTGACAAAGCTCGAGGAGTTCATGGTGGCTGAGGAAGCACATGCCAGTCACCTCCAGACTGATGGCTGTGACAGTGACCAGCGAGGGACACGCTGCCAGTCCTGCAGATGATGGTCAGAAAAAATTGCATTGCTTGTTCTGTGTTTAACATCTCTCTGGGTGAGACCACGGTGGGGGTATGAGAGCACCTTTTGTCTGCACAGCCAATTTGGCTGCCTCTGTTCCCCCGGGCTCTGCTCACCGGCTGTCTCCGTGGCATGCATATGAGCTCCCTCCTGTCTCTGCTCTGGAGCAAACCAACTGGTTTCTCCCAAGGAAAAACCTCGACACAACTGACAGAGCTTTTTTTCAGGGTTGCACAGAGAATCCTGATATGAGATGTACCGGATTCTACCCTGGAGGTCCTCCAGCCATCCCAGGAGACCTCATGCCCACTTGTCCTCCATGCTGTGCTCTAGAACCCAAAATGCCTTCAGATCCTGCTGAAAACCATCATGCTGGCAGGCTGCCACCCAGTCCTTTCACCACTTAGAGAATTTCAAATGTAAAAAAAAGTGCCAAATGCAATAATTTTTGACCTGGGGTCTGTGGGGCTCTGCAGGCAGCTCAGAGGAGATCCAGGCCAAGTGCTGCACAGCATGAAGGTAACCACTGCCCTTCAGAGAGCTGGTCCTTAGTGGTGTGGACACAAGCCAGCCCATAGCAAAGAGCAATGGTTAATGGTGCCTCCCAGGCATTTTCCACAACGCAGCAGACACGCAGCCTTTGCCAAGTAGCCAACACTCAGCATTTCCTTTCTCCTCCCTTAGACTATTTCTGGACCTTACAAACCTCTTCTTCCCTGTGGCTCAATGCTCTGGCAGCAAAGCAGTGAGGACTCCCTGGGTGGCAGAAGTGGGTGACACACAAATGTGTGATGTACCAGGTCTGTGAGATCTCCAGAAGCAGGATAAGGACACCAAGCGTGGGGAGCCCAGAATGAGGGAATCTCTGAGCCTGTGAAGGAACAAGAAAAATAGAGATATTTCTGGGAGAAAGCCCAGAAATTAATACCAACCCTACTCCACTTTGGAAGGAACCTGAAGCATACAAGAAATCTGGCAATTTACATTAGATAGTTGAAAAGAAAAAGTTGAGATTTTTTTAGTGTCGTAAAAACTGAATTCACAGATTTAGTGAGAAAGGGGGAGTGAAAGGGTCCTGAGTTCTTTACTCAATAATAACCTTGGTGCAGCTACCACCAATACCTTGCATATTTGTCCTTCTCAGCAAACCAGACAAAACTGGGAGCTTAACTCTTAAAGGCATTGCCCCTAGTTGTCTGGCTCGTCTCTCAGCAAATAAACATTTTCCATTTCTCATGTATATTTACCTCATAGTACATATATAATGTTTGTAACCAGACATCTGTCTATACTTGGCTTGTTCCCTTCTCCATTTAAACACACACCTGAGAAGAATCATGAAGCCAACTGCCCATCTCCAGCAGCAAAAGCATTTATAGAAAAACATTCCAGTACACCTCTGCAGAATGAATATGTGAACATAGATTTGTTCACATCTATGACATTTGCCATAGATGAATGACAAAGGACATGGCAGGCACTGCATAAATAAGCCATACAGAACCTCAAGACCCAGCTGTCAGGTCAGTGTGCTTTATTCTGGCTTGCCACAATTTTTAGAAATTATGTGGTATTTTTGCAACCTTCATTTCCTAGTTTTTCTGGAATTTTTGATATGGTTTTATACAAGACCACTGCTGTGACAATGCTTGCTCACCTCCAGAGAAAAAACCCCAAAACATTAACTTCCTAAGGTTTTTTCAATTTCAGTACCCAAACCCAATAGTCCTTCCTGAAAGTTTTGGCTGTGGAAACTGTATGCAGGAGAGAGGGCCCATAAAACACTGTGCTCTTCACGCAAGTACTTATTCCAGCAGGAGACCAATAAAGGGCTGGTTTCTCAAGTAGGACAGCAGATTTTTTTTAAGCAATCCAGGAATACTCAGTTAAATTCAGCAATCGTGATTAAGATGGGTACAAGTTCACTTTGACTACTTTGGTCTTTTTCACTTGCTGTGTTGTTTCAGGATCCATTGGAGAAGACAGTCCCCCTCCAAAGAATTTTGTAAATTTATAGAGCCAAGTGACAGGGAGCTGGACTCAACTAGGTGAAGCTGGAAAGGCTGGACAAGCTGTTTATGTCTTGTTTCATACAAATTTTGGGTTGGCTGGGGTGATATCAGTGGCTTCGCTGGCATGATCTCCACAACTGAACACCCTGCGGTTTCCTGGTCACTCTTACGCTTCTTCAGCATCTGCAGCAGGAACCCAACCTTGGCTCTCAAGCTGCAACCTTGTCTGTTTGAACAGAAGTCTCTCCTGTGCAGTCTGTTATTAAATTCTCTTATGTCTTTATTAGATATTTGATGTGATGAAAGAAAGTGACATCTCCAGGGAAATCTTGCTTGAGGTGTGGGGATGGGATTTTAAGGGACTGGGAAGACAGAAAGTCTACAAGTGTAATGATCCTGTAATGTCCCCATGTGAGTATGAACATCCAGATATCTCCTTTTCTTTTTTATTCCACAAACAAAAAGCACTTGAGATGTAGATAAACAAGGTACTTAGCTCTTCCCTACTCAATATGTCTTGCTTCTGTTTTAAAGATGGCCTTGATGTCTTTTTGTTTTTATTATTTTTTCCGTTTTGCAATCTGCATCCTTTTTATCTCACACATTGATACAACAGATGAGTTCTCCTTTCCATGTGACAGTTTCATTTCAGAGAAAAATGGAAAAATCCCTGCAGAATCAGCATTTTACAAACTTGTTGATCAAGTAGGAGAGGGAAGGAGGGACGCAGATCGCAGGACTAAACCCTGAGAAGTCAGTGTGCGGGTGCCAGGAGCACGTTGGTGGCCTGCCTGAATAGAATTGAAAAAAACATGGTTTGAATTATTTAAAAGCAGGTGCTTAAAAGTCCCCATGCCTCCTGGTGTGCCCTGCATGTGTGCACATGTCCTGTTCCTTCCTCCTTGCCAACAGGCATCTTGTGAGGGTCTGCAGACATATTTATGATACCAGCAGTATTCATAAAGGTCAGTTTTGTTACCAAAACCCCTCCTTTGTTTCACTGTGGTTGCAGGCTCCCTCCATGCCAATGGAGATCCTGTGAAGCTCCCACCAGATAGTTCCTGCCCTCCCACCCCTCTGCTCTGGATCCCAGGAACACCATGGCCATGCTGCTCTGACAAAGCAGCTGTACAACAGAAGGGCTGTTGAGGTAGCCTTCTCCTTAATGGATCCTTGCAATATGGCCTGAAAGGTGCCTTTGGGATGAACAGTAGGCAATAACCCTTATTCTTAAAAGTCTGGGATGTATTTGAGACTTAAAGTGAATTAAAACGCCCTAGAAGTTTAACATGGGTTTTTCTTTTATTAAATTTCAAGGGGACCAGAGGAGGTTAAAAAAAATATGAAAGACCTCTTTAAAGTCATTTTTAGCTGTTAGTTAATTGGAAGTTTGTGGCTATTTCTAATCAGGAATGCATTCTGCCATGCAAATGCTGCAGCCTGATGAAGGACATGCTCTGTCTTCTGACAGGAAAAAGGATCTTCCCTACCAGTGGAAACCAAAGTTGCATAGGATGAGGACAACTGGTTCTGCAAGAGAAGCTCATGTGCTCCTGGATCCCAGCTTGCACCATCTTGTCACAGTTTCAGCTCTGGCTCCAGTTTGCCCTTTCTAACAGGTTTCTCTTGTATCTCTCTGTCTGGGTGGACACAGTTGCACACCACACACCTCCCCCCTTTTTTGGGAAAGCAAACTGAAGGGCAGTGTGCTCCCAGGATGTATCTGCATTGCAGCTGCATTATCAGCTGGTGCTCAGGCTCCTCTGGGCTCAGGGGTCAGATGCAGCTGCACAAAAACCTGCGTCTTTACGAGGAAGGTGTGTTGCTGTTGGCCAGCTGGGCTGTGTTTCTTGGATTGCCTCAAAAATAGTTTTCTGCTTTAATAGACCTGAGTGGCTGATGATCTTAACATTTGCTCTAATTGTGTCTAACCTCAGAGCTGGTTTAATGCGTGTAGCCATAGTAGTGACAAAGAAAATAACAGAATCTAAATAATTAAAATAAAACAAAAACAAAGCCTTTATGTACAAGGAGAGATTTCAGTATGTGCAGAGATTTTTAGGCTCTGGCTTTAAAACAGTGTAATCATAGAAGCAACAAAACTGGCCATCAGAGTAAGAGAGATGGTGCCCTGCAAACCAGAATCACAGAGTGGTTTGGGTTGGAAGGGACCTTAAAGATCATCATGGGAAGGGATGCCACCTGCTAGCCTGGGCTGATCAAAGACCCATCCAGCCTGGCTTTGAACACTTCCAGGGATGAGGCATCCAGAGCTTCTCTAGGACAGAAAGCAAGCAGACTGCAAATTACTTTCTAATGGACTTCATGTGTTGAAGGAGACCTGTTTATTAATCTCAGATAAATCTTAGTTCAATTTTTGTATTGTTATGGTTTATTATGATGATGATAAGGAACTGATGTAGGACTTCTGGAAACAGATACTACTAGACCCTATAACATTTTATTTGTTTTGTCCCAAAAAGGAAAGTGAGCAGCTCTGATGAGGTGGCTGCTGTTATAACCCAGCAGAGAACCATATGAAGACATGTTTTCATGGACTGTCCAGGTTGCAGGTAAGATGATGACCAAAATCTAGGTAATATGTAACTGGAAATTTAAGACTTTGCCTTAAGGAAACTTGTATGGCCAGAAGATTTTCTGGGGAACCAAAGAAACCCAACTACAAAAAAATCATAGATGCTCCATGGTGACATAATTGTGTGACTTAGCAACAGGGTTCCCACAGGCAATAAGGAATGCATCCAAGTGATCCCATGATTTATTGCTGCAAACCCTGGCATGGACAGAGAGAGACCTGTGCATCTGCAAACAACCCTTTAGCATAGGCAGCCCAGCAAATCTTCTTGTCTTCTAGGAAATCACTCTTGTGTTACATCAAACCCCCTTCCTTACTCCCCACACACGAGTCAAGGAGACCAGAGGGTGAACAGGGCATTGCTATCCATCAGAGTAGTCTGTGCCTGCTGGGGCTGAGCTGATCCTGCCCTATGGGGAAGCAGAGGAGTTCAGGTTGATCTCAGCCTGGCTTACATGCTTACGCAATACAACATATGTATTCAAATCTCCTGTCCTCTCTCTCACAGTAAAGAATTTCTTCCTGATATCTAATCTAAACCTGCCCTCTGTCAGTCTGAGGCTATACCTCTTGTCTTGTATGACATGCTCTAGTCAAAAGTCCCTTTCCAGCATTCCTGTAGGCCCCCTTTGACAGACTTTTTAATATCTTGGGATATGTATCATTTTTTGCAAATTATTTTCACTGAGAAATGACTGAGGACCTCTGGATACAGTTACTCTCTAAAATCAATGACACTTTTGAGGCATCACCACCTCCATCCCAACTGTCAGCTGTCCTGCAGTGGCTAAATAGAAACAGGAATTAAAATACTGGGGTTGG
>VZRH01003617.1:733432-773620 GCA_013397555.1 Urocynchramus pylzowi
TTTTTTTTTTTTTTTTTTTTTTTTTTTTTTTTTTTGTGTGTGTGTGTGTGTATTTTGGCTTATTTTTTAGTTGTTTGGGCTTTTTTTTCAAATTCCCACTGTGAAGCTTTATGACTTTCTGTCTTTGAGTTTAAACTAATGCTAAGGGATTCATTCTGTGAATGGTGCTAAATATTTGTTCAGGATGGAAACCTCCGGCCTTACTTCAGCTGAAAGATTTTCTTCTGTGCACTCCTGACTGGCACACTTTTTCTCTCCTTTTGTAAAAAGCAGATTTTCATGCTGTTGTTTCAATGAGGCTTGAAGATTTTACACCCCTGGGGCCATTGTGTAGCTGCTGGAGCTTTGCTCCTCTGGCCAACTTTCTTTGCTTAGAGGTTATTAATACTTTCTTCATTAGTAATTTAACATTGCAAAGTGAAAAATGCTTACATCAACCGTGGACTAACTGGAGATAAGTTAGTGAATGTAAAACAATCATGTCATGATGATGAGCAGGTAGCAAGTGCCTGCTCTCTGTTCTCCCACAAGAAGTTGCAGGCTGTCCAGCTTTTTATCAGCCTGATTTATAATGTATAAGCCCCACAAGTCATTCTTCATTGCATTTGAAATCCTTTTTCAGGTGTTTCTTCCCTTTTTCTTTGTCATCCAACAGCTTCCCCTGATCTGTGTGAGTCTGTGAAAGTGTTAATAAGGTGGCATCTATAAAGGTGTTTAAGACTTTAGAGAGAACTATTTTCCTACCCTTAAGATGCCAGCCTCATCCTGGGGAAAACTGCCCCTTTTTGGCTTCCTATGGTCTTTGATTACCCTTCATGGGCTCACCAAAACCCATTAGCAGGAACCAACAGGGATGGGCCCATACCCACAGCCCATCATCTGGCAGAGCCTGTGCCAAATCTGGGGGCACAACAGTCCAGTGTGAGCAAGGGTTTGCAGTCCACCCCTTGTGCATCTGCTGTTCTGGTAGATCTCATTCAGTGCAATGTCTGCAACAGCACAGCAAGCACCCACACCTTTCAGCAGAGGTGCCTCATTAAGCCTAAGAGCAGTAATTGCTCAGGCTGAGCTGAGAGGATAAAGCACCCTTTTGCTTGGGAATCATAGAAATGTTGCACTCCAGGGCTGTGCAAGCTGAGAACTGTGTAAACAGAACAGATAAATTATCCCCCAAGTTACAAATGGGCTCAGAAGTAAAGTTACAGCCAACCTTTGCATTAGTTGGGAACAGCTGCATACAGCATAGCCTCCAAATTTCCATAGAAACTTGGATCAGCCATAGATTATCTTCATTTTGTAAATGTTTTAATTATTATAACGCTATTCTGTGGGGATTGCAATAGTAAAAAAGTTAAGGCTACATGGAAGCCACATTTTAAAAGCAATTTTCCTAGACCATATTTTGAGAAAAGCAAAGCTAGGTTAGAATTAAGACTTATGGTTTCTGATAGATTTGATTTTTTTTTCCATGCTACTGCACGCACTCTTTTAAATAAATAAACTCCCACCAAGCTTGCTACTCCAGTGGGACTGGATTGAACTTCCCAGGCATGCATGAATTATAAAGTCAGATATATGTTCCTGTGGAGAGAAGAATTACTTGCAGAAACCATCTCCCGATGCACGTAGTCTGCACTGGTCACTTGAAAAATAAAACCCCGGCTGCGTGCGGGAGATGGAGCCGGGGCCGCGCCCCGACGGGAACCGGCCCCGCATTGCCCACACGGACGCGTCGCTCCCTGCGTGTCGCAACCTCTCTGCGCTGTGGCCAAGGAGGAGATGGCCCTGCAGATTGCACAAGGGGATGACAGGATGTGGCTTCTGCGTGCGCTGGCGCCGATGTTTACAAGAGCAGGTACCCAAGTGGAAGCGGAGTCCGGCAGGCGGCCCTGGGAGCTGTGGTCGGATCAAAGGCTTTCCCACGGCCACGGCTCCCGGTGCGGCGGCAGCGTGCTCGCATGGCAGCGTGCCTCGCCTGTCACCGTGTCTGTGCCATCCCTCCGTGCGTGCAGAGCTGTCCTTGCCTCGGCTGTGGCATAGCGGCCCGAGGATCCGTGCTGCGGGAGCGGCTGACGCTGGATGCCTCAGGTGTATAAAGGTTGTCCCAGCGTGCGGACAAGGTGTGAAGCTGCCCCGTGCAGCTCAGAGCCTGCCTGCCGCCTGCGGAGAGGGGCCCAGCCCCGTGGGTCCAGCAGCGCCACCAGCGCTGCCCTGCCAGTGCTCTGCCCCTGCCAGGCTTCTCTCCCTGCCCCTTTCCTGCCTGTCTCCCTGAGATGCAAGGCCTTAAGAATCAAACCTACCCAAGTGCTCAGTGAAATGTCCCTTAAGTAACAAATCTCCTAGGACGGAGTTTGTCAAGTCATTCAGATGGGGTGAAGCTTTTTTTCCTACGGCAGGGAAAGGTTTGCTTGCCTTTCTACGTGAGGCAGGTGGGCAGAAGAGGAGCTGAGCACCAAACCCGTTGCTTCTTACAGGTTTTGGGCCAGCCATGTTTTTTATGTGTTTGTTGTTTTTTTTTTTTTCTATAAAAATGCTGTGTTTTGCTGTCCTGCACCCAAAGGAGCAGAGATGCCAGCGGGTGGGGGATGGTGCAGCCCAGTGCTCACACGACATTCTCACAAGGCTTAAGTCAACGGAAGGTATTTGCCCAAGCCCAGCAAACTGAATCAGAAAACAGCTCCTAACAAAACAGAAATCCTCCTTGCTCATGCTTTGCTAGTCATCGATCGAGGCAGAGTGATGAAATACTCAGCCCTTCTCACCCTGATAAGTGCTTTATTTTTAGACTACCTTTAGCATCGCCTCGGCAGCTGGTCCTGCAGGCTGGGCTGTCGCCTCTGGCTCCTGATGCAGACCCTGCTGTTGGTGTGTGCTGGACTGTCACCAAGCCCTTCCAGCTCTTAATTTACACTCCAGGACAAATGTCACTGCAAAACATTTGCTTTGCTGTGCCTTCATCTCCTTCTCACCTTCTGCTGCCATGCTACATCATGCCCTGACTGTTTGCAGGAAGGGTTTTCTGGTCAGCTCAGCAAAACACATCCTATGTCTTCACGTTTCTCCGATTCCTTCCAGCAAACTGAATATTTTAGGGCACTTCAGGGTAATTTGTTGAGACAAGAAAATGCCTGTCAGGGTGCTGTTGTGTGCAGAGGCAGCCGCGTGTGCGGTGCCCTCCGGCTCTGCCTGTGGTGACAGAAACCAGCCGGCCACGTGTGCCTGGCTGACAAGGCTCTGGGGGAATGCTTGGTGTCTGCTCTGGGTATCCCAGGAGATCCCAGTGTGTCCCAGGCTCACATCAGCACATGAGGACTGTTCCCCAAAGCTGCTGCCAGCACGAGCCGCCTTCTCCAGCTTCAAAAGTTTTAGGGGTTTTTGAGCAGAGATGCAGGAACAACACCAGGGATGGGAAACAGGGACAGGGCCAGTGTTTTTTTCTGCTTGGAAATGCTGATGTGCTGGGAAAAGAATTCTCTTGAAGAAATGCTTTGAATCAGACAAAATTTAAATAAACTCAAATTGCTCCAGATTTTTCTATATTTTGGAATGTTTTGGTTCAGTGTCTTTCAGTTTTATAGAAAAAGATAATTTACGGTATTTAAAGGCCTACATCAGATTTCATAGACCCCAAACACTTTGATCTACCTCATGTTAAGCAATTTTGGAATTGCAATCCATGACAAATTTATTACCTGCTTCCAAGTAGAAAACAAATTCCAAAATTGCCGATTTTTTCCCATAAAACAAAAACCCCCACCCATATCCCTCACCAGCTCACCCACTGACTCATTCTGAGTGATGTATGTAGCTCAGTTCCCTGCAGAAACACAAAGCTGTATTTATGACCCAAGTGGTCTCTTTTGCCCTATGTCTCAGCCTGCTGGGTTTTCAGGTGGGATTTCTTAGAGGCGTCAGGTTGGCTGACCATGTGCTGGGCAGATGGTTTGCACCAGGGCAATAAATCAGAGGGGTTTGGGACTCAGCAGATTTCCTGTGCCTGCTCTTGGTGCAGCCCATATCCACCTCCTGGCATTCCCTGATGGCATGGCAATCCCTGTTCATTTGCTGCTTCTTGATTTCTGCTGATGTTTAAAGGTGTTTTGTGGTCTGTGCCAGCCTGTGGACTTCCCTAAGCAGCAGAAAAGGACCTCAAATCCACCCAGACAAACTTTCCCAATAGAAACAAAGGGATTTCTCTGGAGTGATACCTTAAAAGTGTTCAGTCACAGCATCTTCATTAAGCACAGGTGAGCAGAGCAATTCCACCTTGTAAAGCACTCCAGTTTTCTCTCAGGACCTTTTCCCTCTTCCTCTGCTATAGCTGGCCTTCCTCCACCCTCTCCTTTGCTGGTAATTAGATGACTGCTTTGTCACAATACAAAGCTGCTGGCAGTCGGGCTCTCAGCTGCCTCACTGCACACCGTGTGCTCTGGGAATCCTGCTCATCATCATCATCATCATCATCATCATCATCATCATCATCATCATCATCATCATCATCATCATCATCATCATCATCATCATCATCATCATTATTATTATTATTATTATTATTATTATTATTATTATTATTACATCTAGAGGACTCAGACAATGTGGCAGGCATTTTGCAGACACGTAGGAAAATGTAAATCTTTCCTCCATGGATGTACAATCAAAACCAAGTTTCAACAAGCAAGAGGTAAAATTAGAAGGAAGGGCTGGTGTTAGGGATGGGCAGCCAAGCTGACCACCACTGGTCACCCTTTGAAGCATGGGATAAGGCTAATAAGTGCAAACATCTCCAAAAAAAAAGTAAAGTATTTGAAAATCCTAGGATATTTACAACCTTTATTTATGTTTTTCAGCTGTACTATTTTGAAAGGCTTAGAAATCCTTGTTTGCTGAAGTCACTTGGGCAACCAAAGTCCCAGTGACTTTCATGAAGATGGGAGCTCCTGGATTCCCCTTCATCTAAAGATTCCTGAATACTGGAATATGGTCTGGGGTCAAATGTTTTTGAGGTAAGCTGTGCAAGGGAGGAAGAGAGTGAGGGTGATACATCTAGAAACACCCACAAAACTTCATCTCAAAACGTCCATTTATATGGCATTTGTGACTTTTTTCAAAGATGATGCTGCTAAGTACTTTTTACCAGTAAAATGTGAGTTTATGTGACTCATTTAATGATTTTGATGCTTCAGATGTGTTAACATTTCAGCCTGGACAGGCCTATTCTCAGTTTATGTCTTTAAAGGTATTTGGGGGAAAGACAGCCAGGTTTAGCTGTTTGTGAATGTCTAAGGACAGTGTTCATTAACACAGCATCTGCAATCAGCCACTGTGTTGTGTCCCTGTGATTCTGCAATGCCAGTGTGCCAGAAATTCCTGTCAGTGTCCTGGAAGGACGACCAGGAAGGGGTACCCCACACAAGGCTGCAACTGAACAATAACCAAGGTACTTCCTAAGCATGAGCTGTACTCTCTTACAGAGATCAAAGTTAACGTGTGGACAGGCAAAAAAAAATAAAACAAAAACCCAAAGAACAACAAAAAAAAAATCAAGCCAAACCAACACAAAAAAAAAAACAAAAACAAAAAAAACCCCCGCAAACACAAAAAACCCCAAAACAAACAAACAAACAAAAACGAAGAACAAAAATATCTTTGGAAAAATCACCTTTTAGGGTCTGCTTTGGATTTTCATTGTCCTTTTTTGATGAGGGGAGCTCTTTGTGCATGTCCTCTTCAAGCTCTGTTGCCTGAGACCTGACAGCAAAGATGCGATGCTGTAAAACCATAGAAAATGGAAAGAAGTTCATCTCAGTAGCTGGGTATTTTTCAGGTGAATAAAAGTATGGCATGAGTGCTTTGTAGAACTGTAATTCTGTAAAAGCTGAACAGCTTTCATTCAGAGGCAGTAAATAAGAATTTTCAACTTAGTTTTTTCCACCAGTAACAGGCTGGTGTGCCCCAAGGACAGCGAGCCAAGGGACCAGGAGCAGAGGGAGAAACACTTGAAAATTTGGCTTCAGTAAACTGTTCCTTAAATTCAATGAGTCATGATTTTTTTTTTTTTGGGTGCATGTGGCTCTCTGTGTATAAACTCCAGCCCAGCCAGAAAAATATCCCTCGGCCATTCGTGAGAGCTAGTAATGGTTTCCTAAGGATTAATTCCTCCTAAAAGATACCGTCTGCATTCCTTTGGAAGATGCCCTCCCACAGGCCCTCTTACAGCCCTGCACTAAAAATAGTGCTCAGAGCTTCGTTGCGACAGCTCCGTGTTGCAATTTTTATGGTTAGGTAGGTGAAGTCTCTTTAATTCAGCCAGCTCAATTCACTTAAATTTGCATGATAATGTGGTTAATTATCCATGTATTTCAAATGAATAATGATTTCACAAAAAGATAAGAACAGGGTCCTGTTTTTTCTTTCCCTATGTTTTAAAAATGCGCATAGAGTTTGCATAATTAAAATGTATTTTCTCTGGAGTAGAAATTCATATCTATTGTAGGTTGAAGTGCAAGCTGCTCTGCATGCTGGGATGGCAGCCTCCAGTGGGATCTGTGTGCAGGGATGGCACCTTCCAGCCAATCCATGTGCTGGGATGGAGTCATTCAGGCACTCACTCAGCAGACCTGACTCACCGTGGCTTGCTGCTATGTCAGTGCTGACCAAAGGAAGTTGCTGGGAATGTGACTCCAGCCTGGTTAATGATCACTGTAAAAGGCAGAGCAGAACGAGCTGCCACCCAGCTCCTCAATGGCTTTGCTGTGGGGTGGCAGCAGTGCTTGGGAAGGGCAGAAGTCTGCCCAGAGAGCAGCCCCTTCCTCTTTATCTCTTAGATAAAGTGACTGGTGGCAAAGGGCATTTCCTCATGGGCTGCTGCCGTCAGGAAACTTGGTTGGTCTTGCTGGCACTTTTAGTGCCTGACCTTTCCCTGTGATTTGTGCAGCTGCACGTGTCAGGGCAGGCTGGAGTTCCTGCATGGAAGTGAGTGCCTGTGATGGGGATGGGGTGGGCAGCACCAGGTCACTGTGGATGTTCAGCTCTTGCATAGCCACACACCCCTAGAGCAGGGCACTGCCCTGGAGAGCCCCAAAATCCTTCCTGGCCCAAGGAACAATAAGCATCGGGGATATTTTTCTACCCAGTTAATCCTACATCTCTTTTTTCATTAACTCAGTTTTTCAGAAAGTGTAAGGTACTCTGTCTCTTCTGGATGAGAAGAGACAGAGTACCATTTTCCATTTTCCATATCAAAAAAGACCTCATATAAATGGGGTTGTGCCCCTGCTTTTGTGTTGTGTGGTTTGTTCTGAAGCCCTCTCTTTGTCCTTTCTCCAAAATACAGACAAGGTGGCCAAGGGCTGGGAAGCACTCCCTGTGCCTGTGTGGGAGGAGGGGGGTACCTAGTTCAGATGCCAGGTAGTTGGTTAATGAGATTAATGACGTTGGGGAACTGAAACTACAGCCTTTGAAAGGGAAAGGGTCATCTCTGCTGCTCCCTTTACACTTGTTGACTTTGTTTGCTTTTGCATGAATGGTTACTCGGCTGGCATGTGGTCAGGTAAAAAATATTTATTGGCCCTTTGAGAGGAGGAATCTCAACACGGTGACAGAAGGAGATTGTGAGGGGAGTCAAGATGGCATGGCAGAGGGAAAGGATGCTCCCACTGGGACATGAGCAGTGCATGGCACCCCCAATGTATCTGAGATGTGAATCTCCAAGTCTGCTAGTGTTTGAACCAATGTTAATTAAAGCATTTTAATGAGGATGTTTTGAGAACTGTGCGTTAGTCTGTGCATGCCCTTCGTGAAATATTAAACATCTCTGCCCTTTCAGCAGCGTCCTCCTCCCCAGAAGGTCTTCCTGCAAATGAATTTTGACACTCCTGATAATTTTGGAGCTAAAAAACCCAGAGAAATAACCTTCTACAAAAATCTTAATATGATCTTTGATGTTGCAGTCAAAGGAGCACATGCCAGAAAGTGTTTTGCTCATTTCAGTTCATCCCCTGGTTGTTTGTTGTTATTTTACCAGTTCATCCCCTGCTTGTTTGTTATTTATATTTCAGGCGCGACAACAAGCAGCTGATTAACTCATTAGGCACGAGCATCAAAGCACAGGCTGAGAGCACAAAATCTGCTCCTGCATCCTCCAGCCACTCCCCACAGCTTGGAGGGTTCTGCAGGGCCTGACTGAGGTACAAAAGCCATCTCAGTTGCTCGTGGACAGCAGTGTGCCCTGTCTTTGTCAAGCCCTGAGTTGCTCAAGCTGTCCCCACACTCAGAGGCTGTGGCTGTGCCAGAGCATCTCAGGCTCTGTCCAAGGGGACAGCCCAAGCTCCAGATTATGTGTTCATCCAGCAGGTAGAGGTAGCCCCACAGTGGGGAAAGTCCCCTGTGGAGAATCAGTCATGGGACAGTGAGGGAAAGTGCTGCATGGTGCTGCTCCAGGCTGAAAGGCCACTTGGTGGACAGGTGATACAGAGAGCACACCTACAGATTTTGAAGGTTGCTCCTAACTATCAAACTCACCAGAGCTGCAGGAGCAACTGAAACTGATAATGCTGACTTTCTCTTGCAGGTTCAGCTCAGGTGGAATTATGCTCAAGGCAGTAGTTTGCACCCGGGTGCTGCTGCCTTGGGTTGAAGGATTACCAAGGGGTTTTCTCCACCATCCAAGTGATGGCCTCCACAGCAGATTGGCTGTCACCCAGCCTTGAAAAGACCAGTGATGCCCCAGATCTCGCTGGTGGAGGGTAAGGTGATCTGACTGCTATCTCTGTACACCTGCAGCCCATCAAAAGCAGAGGATTAGCCAATAGGTTGTTGCAGTCTTACTTAAATCTTGCAGACCCAGCTACCTGTCTGTGCAAGCCCTACAGATATGGCACAGGAGCACAGCAAGGCTATGGCCTCCCAGGAGCCTCCCAGGAACCTTCCTGTGCAGGAGACATCCAAGAGATCATCAACAGCTCCCTATCAGGTACCCAGTATGTCTTTTTTTTCACACCTCTTTTCACTCCTACCCTGAGATCATGGCCTCCTACCCACCCTCCACCTCCAGCACACATCTGTGTTTTCACCCCACCAGTTTCTGCCTCCTCCTTGTTTGTACCCCTTGAACAAGTGCCTCGACCCCAGGTGTGTGAAGTAAATGACCAAGCTGGCTCTGCCCAGGGGCTTCACCAAATCTCACGCTGGCTTTAAAGCCTCCTAAAACTTCTATCACCCTTTAGGTGTTCACTACCCCACCCACAACAACTGTGGTTCACCTGACCACCTTGACCTCCTCCTCTAAGGGAACCACCACAGTCCCATGAGGCTTGAATGCAGTCCAACACCATCTTGCAGCTACATACACAGGAGGAGAACAGTCAGTATTTACTGGCAATACCGAATTCAGGTCCATTATGCATGGCACTGCCCCAAAGGAAAAAATCAGATTTTGCACCTGCAGAGCTAAGAAAAGGGTTCATAGGTTAGATCCTTGTTCTCCTAGAGCACAGTCTTTGCAAGGAGGCTGCTCACACTGGCAGCACTGTAGGATCAAAACTGATCCTGGAAAACTATTCAGAAAATTGATGGGTCTGTAACATAACCAATGGCAAAATAAAGGAGAGGAGCCTGGCAGGATTAAAGTATTTTTACATGGCTCAGTCTCCAGAATCCCAGCCCTGGCAGTGGTGCCACTACTGTTCTCCAATGATCCCCTCTCTCCTGCAGCTCAACCAGACTGAGATTAATTTTGCACTGAGCAAAAAAATCAAAATCTGAGGCCCTTTGTTTTGCACATTTGCCACACAAACAGTTTGCAAAGACCAGTGTGCACTTGCACACCCGCCACGGGCTCTGTTAGCACCTGAAACCGTCTCCTGACAGGATGCTCCAGGGAAGGAGGAGTAAGGAGGCATAATCCCAAAATGAAGTCATGCAAGGAAATGGTTATGTTTTTTTCCTTTTACATAAGGAACTGCCACAGTGCTGCTGAGAAATAGATATCCAACAGCCAGCCGCAGGCAGTGTGAGATGACAGATACATGTTTAAATAATGTCTTTATTCCAGTTCAGCTGAAAAAATAATTATTGAATTTGGATCTTAAGCCAAGAAGTACCTTTGTATCTGAAAGCTCATTGATTAAAACAACTTGTGCTTTCAGCTGGGTTCTAAGAGAGACACTACATTACTCCTCACACAGAGTATTAAAATAATATCTGTATTTGGGAGGACAGAGGAATTTAGAGAGTGACCTCAGTGTTTCTTTAGATTTGAAGAATTTCACCCAGCCTAGAGAAGCTTCTACTTTTAAACTCAGGGATTTCTGCTGGAACAGGAAGTCTCTCTTGCATTGTTACCCAGCAAAACGAGCTCTGGATTATATTTAGCTCCATTCATTCAGCACAATGAAAAGTAAAGACTCCAGCCAATTTCCTTAAGCAAGTTTATTAATAAGCACTAGTTGTTCGGTGGCTGGTCATTTCTAGGTGGCTGGGGGACATGACATGCAGCAAAACCTCCCTCCCTCCTCTAAACAAGGTTCCTGGTGGAGGAGACAACTTGAAGCGCTTTATTACCTGTGCTGGGTACCTGTGCAAGCCTGGCAGCCTGAACATTGTCCTAGGTACACCTTCCAGTCCTGCCCTGGTCACTCTTCCTTGGCTCATCTTCTCTGGAGCTTCATCAAGGGCAGTTGCACAGCTTTGAAGCTTGAGCTAAATAACCTGTCAGGGGCTCCTGACTACAGGCTTGAGGCAGCTGTGTGTGAGAGCACCGAGCAGCACGGCTGCAGCTGCTGAGCTGGGGGAAGCCATGCTCACTGCAGGTACAGCAATCACAACAAAGACTCCCAGCACAGGGGTGCACGTGCTGCAGCCACACACAGGTCAGGAGCTTGGGTCAGCCAGTGGCCTGCCCATAAATCTGGGCTTCATCCATTGCCTTCTATACATTGTATCTATACACATATTGCTAAGGATGTGTCCCTGCTAAGGGCTAGAAAACAACTTGAGGGGTTTTTGAACTTGACAAACTTCATGACCCTAAACTTCTAATCTGCATTGTTTGCTCTCACTTGGTCTCAAAGTATCTGTCTTGTGTTTAGGGTGGGCTGAGTTCAAATTATCTCCTGCCTGTGCTCAATTTAGATGATGTGACTTGCAATTTGGGCTTGCCCTAAAGGAGTGAGGTCCTTACCACCCACCTCCATTTGCAGTCATCAAGGGAAAGGTTTGGAGCTGAATATCCTTGTAACACTTCCAGTCATGGGATATACTTCCCTTGAGGTCTCAAGCAAAATTCAGGCTATATGGTGCCTTGGCTTTGCTTGGTCAGGAAAAACTAGTTGCTTTCTTCCTGCTGTGGGTGCTGGTGGAGGAATGGGTGGAGGTGATCTCTGTGCTTCTTCAAAAGCAAAATACAGCAATCTGTGGCCATCTTCTCTCAGTCTAGAGCCACAGTAGGATGCCTTCACAGGCTATGGGTGCAAGGGATGAGAGGACCCAGGAAGTAGCATGTGTTAACCACAAACCATCACTGTTGGGGGTCAAATATAGAGGAAGGAGCATTGCTGGTCTAACTTTTCCCTACAGATTGCAGATATCCATGCACAAGAAAACAATTTTCTGCTACTCTGGAACTCAAATACCGGTCCTGGGAGGGTGGTGGTCAGCATGGTCATGGGTCCTTCACTGGAACAGTTGAGCCAGTTGTTCCCTCAGAGCTCACCTTGCCACTCTCAGTGCCCATCATGTCAGCAGTCATTGCACTGAGAATTCCCAAAGCTCAGCAGTTTGCACCTTTCTGCCTGCAAACTCTGGCATCACTGCAAAGCACGTGTTTCAGCCCAATCTGGAAGATTTCAGCCAAAAGGACTTAATTTTTCCTAAGGACAGTTGAGACTTTGTACCATCAGAGCATGGCATCTTCAAAACAGGTACAAAGGAAGTAGGTAAGGCCACCTAAGCCAGCTAAACTTATATTAGCAAGTTATAAAAGTAATAAAATGTTAAACCACAGAATTTCTTCAAATTCTAGCCATTTTTATGTGTATGGTTGGCAGTGCTCTGTTATTCCTGCCAAGCACTCAATTAGCACTTGAGTTAATAAGATGTTTTAATGGCTGTTAAATTAATCTCTGACATTAAACAGAAGTCTCTGAAATTAAACTCTGACACTGCTTTCCAGTATTTTCCAAAGGAAAGATATTATTTCAAACCAGTTCCTATGTTGTCGTTGCCACTAATTATTTGTGTTTATTCTCTTTACTACGCTTATTTGATTTCATTTGAAATTAGATGTAGTGATAGGGGTTGTGATTTGGTATTTTTCTCCAATGGGCTGAATAGATGAGGATTAGAGCTCCAGAGCTCTGAAAAAATGAGTCTTCATAAGCATTTGTTCAAATAGAAATCACAGAGCCTTTTTTAGGACCGTCACAGCCCCTTTGATTTGCTCTTCATCAACGCTCTTGCGAGTTTGTTCACAGAAAGCTTTGCCAAAAAACTCAGTATTTCTAAGAAAGATGAAAACATGTACTAGCCCAGGAATACCTATAAAAATGTTTGGGTTGACCTGTGCCATGACTGGGGTTTTTTTTGTGACCTGACAGTGATTCAGGCACAAAAACACCCAGTATTTTGGGGGTTAGCTTATCAGCCACTTAAAACAGCTAATGTACTATAAATAGAAGGACAACGTCAAGTGAAAGCAATAGCCAATCTATCCCAAAACCCAGAGGCTTAGAATTGTTTCATCCTGAAAAATTAAAAGAACAAAAGAAAACACAATCTGTAGGCAGTTGACAGCTCTGCCCTGGCTGGAGCACTGAGACTGATGTTCTTCCAACCCAGCTGGGAGTGGGATTGGTGCATGGTTGGGTTTCGTAGGTCTTAGTCTGTGATATCTCCCTGGCTTCATTCAAACTGATGCTTCTACTGTGAGTGGAATAGCCTAGGGCTGGAGCTGTGCTGAGAGAAATGAAAAGCTTTCAAAAATTATGTCATGTGCTGAATGTGCCAGCCTGTCGTGTAATAATAGCTAAAACTTTCTGTAATTAAAACAAGTAGCTAGTTATGGTGTCTGACTATGATCAAAGCTCTTTTGTCTGCTGTGGCAGTTGGCACATGTGAAAGATTTTGGCTTACATGGAAAATACTGTTGTGGTTTTTCTCTTAGTTTGAAATGGCAAGACACATACATCTTGGATTATCCCTGAACTGAAAGAAAACAGTAACGGGAAACACCAGAATGTGCATGACGTAAAATGTCTACAATTTCTGGCAGGAGCAGCTCCTGCACCCAGCCATGGTGCCTTCGGAATGCCTGACCCATTGCTGGGATGCAAATGGTCAAAAAATGTAATTTTATGATTCTGCAGAGATGGGAACAGAGCTCCTGAGAACATTCCCAAATTTCCTGCACTGCCTTTTAAAATAGGAGTTGCTTTTGCATAACAAATGTTTGTCTGAATTGTGACAAACCAGTTATCTCCCATTTGAGGATTTTTTTTTCATTACTTGATTGTAGTAGTTTTGAGACATTTTATGGATAAAAGGTACCTTTCAGTTCACGAAGGAAACCATCATTATTTTTCCATATTCATGTCTGCTATCTGTATTATTAAAAAAAGGCCTTGATGAGTAAATCAAGTAAACTGGTTTTGCTCTCAAATTCCTCTTCAATTTGAAAAAAAAAAAAAACAAACAAAAACCAACCAAACAAATCCAGAATTCCTTTTGCATCTCTGAAAATACCTACTACTGCTTAGAAAGTCTCTGGGAGGATAAATATGAAGTAGTTTTGCAAAAAAAACCCAGATGTGAACTGATTGGTTGAAGAACGTCAGCCAATAATAGAATGTTTTAAACATTATATTAAGCAACAAAACATCATCTGAGTGATGAGTCCACCAGAGTATTTCTGAGCATCTGGATTTTTTAATTTCTTCTCCTGAAGTTCTGAGGTAGGTTTGGTGGAGATTTGCTTCTCCCACATCATGCGTGTGATTGTGTCTTTTTGTGTTTCCTGTAGTTTTAAATTATGTCCTGTGACTGCAGTGGGCCAAAGATGAATATTTCCCTAAATTCAGCTGTGTTTGATATGGATTGTCTTCTTATCTTGGTCATGGCTGAAAGAATTGGTTCTACCTTAAAGTGTCACTCTGCAAGCAAGTGTGCCTAAACCCTGCTGCTTCTGACCTGAGATTTTTCCACCTTTGCTGCTTTTCAGAGGTGACAGGAAATCTTCATTGCTTCTTATTTGGGTATTTGGCTAATAAACTGATTTTCAGTCATCTTGTGCCACCTCTGTTTCAGAGGGCAGAATTTTACTGTGAATGCTCAGAGTTCACCTCTCCAGGCTGCGTGGTCCTTGGAGCAGCTCACACTCCATGGCTGCTGCTTTTGGACCAGACTGCAGAGCATATAGGACCCACTAGTCCCCACTGCCAAATCCTGCTGGCCTCTGTGAGGATCTCCAGCAGCTTGTATCTTGGTGATGTCATGTGTCAGACTGCACCTTCTCTGCTTGTAATCTTCTATATGTTCCATATAGTATTGTCTACAGAATGACCCATTTTCATCTCCTCTTGGGGGTGAGACAATTGCTCTTTGCTATATGAGGAGGAGATGCTTCACAAGCACAGAGAGCCATTCAGGATGCTCATGTGGGCATTTCAGTAGCACAAGATCTGTGGTCAGTACAGAAACAGACCTTGAGCTCAAACATGCTGAACCACAGGACCATGCAGGCTGCAGGCAAAGGTGTCATTAACATATCCAGGATGTTGCCTCCAGGTGACTACAGACAGTATTACCATCATGTGCAATCACAGACGATGTGCTGTGACATTCCCTCATCCCTGACTGGAAGCTGTTGACCTATGGAGCTTTCCTATTAGATTAATTTATCCACAGCTCACCTGCAGTGAATGCTTTTAATTGACAACCTGACTGATATACCTCTCAAGGAAGATGAACACTGACATCTTGTAGACTGGTTTTGTTTTTGAACTGCAGACATTTAGAAATAAACATATTTACTGCAGATGTCAATGCAGAAGATTGGAGCCTGCTGTCCTCAAAAAGGACATGTCAAAGGTTATGGCCAGACCTGTTTTTGCTCTGTGCTTGGTCTGATTGCCTGTATGTGGACACCTTGGTCCTATTACCAGGATTTCTGTGCCTGTTTCTAAGAGCTCTGTGGAATGCCACCTCCCTTTGCTGCTTTTCCTGTGCAGAGCTCTGGATCCAGGCTCGTCCCCAGCTCTCGTGCCAGCCAGCTCTCACTATTAGGACATGCTTATTCCATTCTGCAAAGGAACTTTTCACCAAGAGCAGGGAGCAACAAGAAACATCTACCTGGCCCTATGCCCTTGACTTCAGTTGGTGATCTCACATGCTAAGGGTGAAAGACTTTGGTCTCCGCTGTAGCTCAGTCAGGGTCCATGTGCAGCCTCCAATGGATGGAGCATTGGTATTTTTGCATTCCTCCATCTGAGATCTCATAAATGGTGATGGATATTATCCCTTTGTCTCTATTACAGGCAAGAAGGAAGGCTCCCTCACTAAAATTCCCATCATACTGGGCGTTTGTCTACTCATTGTGTGAATGTGCATGTTGAATATTCACGTATCTCTAACCTTGTTTACCATAACCAGCCTCTTTTTGCATACATTAGGCTTCTGTGGAGTTCTCTTGAGTCCTCAGGGATTCATTCCATTTAATGATAAAACAAAAGATCTGCATTGCTGCTATTGTAGCTTCAAGTGTTTCTCAATACTGTATTGTCTCACACCAGGACCTGGTTAAGTAGGATGGGAACTGTATTTCAAAATGGGCATGAGAAAACTAGATGTAATTTGCATGGCTGCACAAGGTACAGGAATCCACTGTGTAGTCTGTCACTTTCTCAAGCTGAGAAACTCTAGAAGAGAAAAATTCCCAGAAAACCAAAAGCTAAAACAATGTTGCTATTTTACACCATTTAAATTCTTATATAGAGTCTCACCATTTAAAGTCTTATATAGAGTCAGGGTTACTCAGTTCTAGTGGGCAGGACTAGGGAGATGGTCTCTTGTGATGGTAACTGGATTTTTTCAGATACTACTTTCTATATTGATTCTTACTTTTCTTGCTGGAGTGTAGCATATATACTTTTGTCATTGGTGTTTGCATGTCTATATAAATGTAGACATTCAGGAGTACATACATATGTGTTTATATGTACATACACACACAAGGCCTGGGGGACCTGCCTGTGTCTGCACAAATTCTATTAGAATTCTGAAGACTTCTTCTATTAACTTTAACTTTCAGGGCTGATTAATAACTGTTTCACAGCAGAGAAATTATCTCAGCTTTAACTCAAGGCATCAAGGACCATCAACACTGTCCTTAGAGCTCTTGGGGTTTCATACAACATTTCTACTTTAAAAGAAAAGGACAGAAACCTCCAAAACTGAAAGACATAAAGAGATAAGATCCTACTGCAGAAGGCACAGACAGCACTCCAAAACTGAAAAAACCCTCTTTAAAAAAAAAAAAAAATCCAGAAGATTGTCTGGAGATGGGTGGGCCAGAGCTATGTGCTGTTTCTTGAAGGACACTGACCCAAATATCAAAGAAGAAACTCAAGAACCCAGAAAGGGTAAGACATTCAGGTATTTATTGTCTTTCAGAAGTGTTTTTATTATTTTCTGGAGTTTCAGAGTATAAAACAAAAGTGGCTTTAGGACATTGCTCTGCAAAACCTTCGTGTACATTGATCCACCCCATGAGTTCCCAGGAGGGTGAAACTGGAAGAATCCTGATCTTGGAAAGGACATTGGCTCAGCTAGAGCTACTGGTAACATCCACGGCCTGAGTTTAGACAGACCAGCAGAAAAGGACCCAGAAAACAAAGGATTTCTGAAATGAGTTTAAACAAAACCAGATGTACAACATTAGAGGGATATATATTTAAATAAAAGCTTAATCTTTAAACCTCGAGCACATACTCCTCTGGCAGTCAGTGAAGTGAATGCAATATAAAACCCCCAGGTAATACAAGAAACATGAAGAATTCCTGCAGGGAGGGATCCTGAGGTGTTTTGCAAGTAAATGGATACAGAGAAGAGTAATAATTATCAGTTTGCTGTGAACTGGGGTCTCATCCTCTGGAAATCCCTGCAGAGAAGAAGGGAGTAGGTTTTCCAGATGAACATGAAGTACTGCTGGTTTGATATTCCCTTCCTTCTGGGCATTAATAGTTTGGGCGTCTTCTACCAGCTTTTTCAGTAAATCCTTCCTCTACTACTCATGTAATTCAATCTCTCCTGTTCCTTAGCTGAGCATGGTCCTACTTGCCTGCAAAATCTCTGAGTCCTCAGGGTGGCTCAGCAGGCATTAATTATATTTCAGGGATTTCTCTTTTAAAATTTTTGAACAAAATACATATACTTTGCCCAGATAATGGACAAATGATGGGTCAGTGGCACAAGTACCTGTAATGAATGTGGTAGCAAATGCTAGGCAGGTGCTGTGGTCTGTGTTAGCTCCTTACAGAAAAAGCAGAGTAAGGAGGACTGGCCGTGTCCTTCCACCTCTGCCTTCCACAGCAGCTGCACTGTGGCATCTCTCCAGCTTCTGGCAAAACAACTCCCACCCAGACAATTGTGAATGTTTCATGTGGTTGGAGAGCACTGGAGAGACAGGCCAGAAATTCAGCCTGTTAAGCTAAACCCAACAAATAGGAAATTATCTGCATATAAATATAGTTTATGCTTTTCCACTTGAAAGGAAATCCCCTTATCAGCTCAGTCTCAGTTGAAAACAACTATGGACACTGTGGGCTGAGCCAAGAGCCCTTGCTGAGAGGAATGGGTGGCCTGCCCTGGCAACTGAATCTATGTCTTTACAGCCCTTTGGGGAAGGTGTTTTCCCATATTTTGTAAAATAAGTTGCCAGAGAGAGCTGTTGAAGGGAAAAGTGGAGCATGGAAATAGCACATGGCTATTCTGTTCAGTCTGATACTGGGAACTGATGCAAAAGCAGGAAAGGAGATGTGATGTTGGAACAGATTTTTTAGTTAAATGCCATTTTTTTCCCTTTTAAGTAGACTGCCATCCTGCTGCCACTGAAATAAGTGAAAATGTTGCTATTAAATTTCAAGAAAGTAAGAATCATTCCAAACTTCCTTGTTGTCTGAATCTTCAAATCTTAGTCCTTCCTCTGTTCTTCTTTTCAATGTATTTTTGTCTTAAAATGCTCTTCAAGCTCACGAAGTCCTCTGCCTCTGAAGACTATGTACAGGTGGGATAAAGCCTTTTATTTATTTCAAAACCCAAACTGAACAAAACCAAACTGAAGTTCCCTGCTGCAATAGTACAAAGCTATCTTAAAAATGAAAACAAACTAGCAACAAAACCTCTGAAACCACCCCAAGGAGTACAGGATGGCATGAAGCCCTGGTTCAGTGCTCAGAAATTCAGCACAGCCACATACAGAAGCAGTTCTCCATGTATTCATCAGGAACATAGCAACCCCTGAAAATTATCCTAAGTTACTGCCAGGGAATAAACATTTTTCCATGTTATCTAGTGGCCAGAAAAGTGGGGTTTTTACCCCAGAAGTGCAACGATGTGGCTGATAACAGATAATTTGGCAACACACACTGGTCTCTCTGTGTGTCTCATACAGAGTTTGAAATGTAAATTTTGTCTGTAGCCAGCCTGATCTAAGGCATGGGAACAGCAAGTGGCACCTTTCACTCCTGGAGCTGTTCTGCACTGCTGAGCCACCTCCTCCCTGCAGGCTGCCCAGGCAAAGGGCAGAGCTTGCTGCTCACATCGTGCCCACCAGCCCTGTCAGGGCAGTTTCTACCAGCAGCTGTGGTGAGTCCCTCTGTTTTTCTGGGATGACTCTTACTCTTCATAGAGATCCCAGAGACCCCACACTGGAGCAGTGCAGGAGGGAAGGAGCAGTGACTAAATGGGACTGGAAGGAAAAATGAGCTGACAGCACGCTCAAAATTCTTTTCAGCCTATGGTGGAGTTATGAGCAGCACAAATGGAGCCTTTCACAAGAACAGGAGCTGGCTCCCACCTTCCCAGGGTGTTCCTTTGGGAGCCACGGCCCAACAGCACCACCCACCTCAGGCAAGGATCTGCCTCCTGGTAAGAACAAGGTTTGCATGGCATTCTCAGCATCCCTGGTCCCTTTCAAATCCTCTGGTCTGGGAAAAGCGTTGCTCTCCCATCCCTGTCCTGCCCCTACAATCAGAATTTGTTTTTCCCAGTTGAAGCGGGGAGCATCCCACCGCATGAGCCCAGAGAAACAATTTTTATATATCTGTTTTCCACTGAAACAGCATCATCTTGCTGATGGCGTGGGGTCAGTTAAAGTTCTCAAGCTGTGCTGTGGAGGTTTCCTCCACAAAAGCGGGGGTGTTAACCATGGTGGCATGGCACAGCTCCAGCTCTGCTCGCACCACTCGGCTCTCCCGCTGCTCTGGCAGCCGGGGCAGCGCACCCCGCACTGTTTGAACAGCTGCCTCGTTTCATCTGGGAGGTGGCTGCCCTTCAGTCCTGGGAGAAGAGCTCATCTTCTGGATGGTTTGCATAACAATTAACATTTGTCAGCTGAGATCTGCCTGGTGAAAGATCACTATTTACAAGTAGGCGGTGAGTCTTTGGAGGCTGCAATACTTCTTGAACCACAAAAAACTAAGCTGAGAGTGGGGAGCCTGAAGGTGGGCTGATTTCACACGGCAGGTTTAAGGAAGAGTTCCTTTTGCATTCAGCTCAGAGGTAGAAAATCAGAGCTGCCATGGAAGGGGGGATTCTTTAGCTCTTACAGATTTCATTCAGTTGTTCCAATGAAATAAATACATCCGCCTTAAACAATTGAAAGAGGTATTTACTGCCTGTGGTTTAACAACTGTACTAAGTCAAAGGGACCAGTCAACTAGAGCCTTATAATTCTTTTCTAAAGAGAGGATGAGAGAAA
The DNA here is from genome assembly GCA_013397555.1 of Urocynchramus pylzowi. Classification (NCBI taxonomy): domain Eukaryota; kingdom Metazoa; phylum Chordata; class Aves; order Passeriformes; family Fringillidae; genus Urocynchramus; species Urocynchramus pylzowi. Next base: position 753,402 of record VZRH01003617.1, read on the forward strand.
AGAATGAGACGACAATGCAGTATTTATAATAAAGATGAAATGAGTGGAACTCAATGGCGCCAGCAACCCTGGAGCTCCTGCTGCTTGGGCTAATGCATTTTGCATTAGCACGTCTGGATATCTGGCACTGGAAGGTCCTGCACATGCTTTTACAAAATAGCAGCATTCTTACAGCAGCAGCATTTCTTCCAAGCACCACCACGGCCGGGTGCAGCTGGGATGGGCAGCCCCTGCAGCTGGGTGAATCAGCAGGAAGTTTTCAGGTGACTGAGACCTGTTTTTCACTTGCCTTCCTGCAGCCAGGTTGCTTTTTTACCTGCTCACTTCTGCACGTTGCTGAGTGGTTGCACCGTGACTCCCTGATGGAGCACTCGCTTGAGCAGGGGTGGATGTAAGGGCAGCCGTCCCTGCCTGGGAGCTGGGGGCTCACAAAGACAGGATTCCTGACTTCTCAAGTTATACTGGGGGGCTACTGGGCACAGAGACATCATGTTGAACACACAAAATTACATCTGTAAGTAGGTTTGCTCTGCATAGGCTAAATAAATAACATCTGTGTTACAAGAACCCCCATGTGATCTCTATCCCATACTACTCCATTACTCCATCAGCTAATCTTGTATTTGCCTTGGAAGCAATACAAAATCCTCAAAGGAATTAATAGCCAGCAACTGCAGATCACACGAGCAATTTATTTTTCATTCTTTCCCCCAACAGACTGGAGAGATACGTGCCTCTCTTCTTCCTGAAACCTGGATTTGAAAAGCTCTGTGTTGCCTCATCTTCTCATAACCTTGCAGAACAACAGCATCAGCAGTAATGAGCAAAGCACAGCAGCACCTCAGGACAAACTCTGGAACAAATGGAAAGACCACCTGGGTGTAATGTTGTAAGAAGCAGATAGCAAATGGTACCTTCTTTTTATAACTATTACGTTGCAAAGGATAAATTCAGCACTTCAGGGTTTTCTTTAGGTTTTTGACATATACAAATAATTTCTTGTTCTAAGAAATAAGTGATACCAGAATGTATTCAATAATACTTAAAATATGGACCTTGGCTGTTTGTTTTTCTTTCTGTCTAAGCCTCTCTTACATGAGCTTACCTTTGCACAGAAGCAGCAGAGAAGTCTGTAGGGAAAAGAAAAATAGTGCTAGAGGCTACCAAAAAGTGTAGGAACAAGTCAATGATGAGTGTGGAAGGCAGAAGGAAATGAATTTATGAAGCTGTTGTCCTGATTTCTCTATGCTTGAATCCATCTTTCCAAAGAAAGATATAGCTACTCTCAGCCTTTGACCCCCAAATACAGCTACTCTCAGCCTTTGACCCCCAAATGCTGGAGCAGCAGGTCTGGGGTAGCAGCTATCAGCCCTGGCACCTTGATCCCAGCATCAAACCTTGTGTTCATGGACAATTACTTTTTGCCTTAAATTTTCAGCAAAATCTTTGGTTTTCAGTAGCATTTGTTGGTGTTAAACTTTACAAAATCTGCTCTATCTTGACCTCCTATATGGAAAATTCTTCTGAGAGCCATGGGATGTTATTCAGTTACCACAGCACAATGCCCAGAACTTCTCTGGCAGTGGTAAGTCCAAGCCAGTCTGCTTTTCAGTTCCAACCTGCTCACACACCATGGTGACTTCACCCAAACCGGAGGGTGAAAAGAAATCAACACATACCTTTGTTTTAAGACGGTTCTGGTTAGAGTGTCTTGCAATGAGTTACTTATACCAAGGCAGGCAGAGACTTTTGGAGAGGAGGATGAAACCCCAACAGTAGCTGGAGCTCTGGAAGGCAATTAGGAAAAAGGGCTTTAAATACCACAGGTGGGCAACAGCTCAGCACCAGGAATACAGAGCCAAAGGGTTGGTCTCCAGAGCAGGCAGAGGCCCCAGGTTGTGACTCCCCACATTTAAGCTGTTGAGTCTGGTCAGAATATGGCTTGGATCTGGAGGTGAGGTCTGGTCTGAGGTTTTGACTTGCTGCTATTCAGAAGAGCTCCCGGAGGCAAATGTCTTATGCTGAGTAACCTCCTCCTCAGGTTTTGAGTCTGAATTGGTGTCCATGAGGAATGTGAAGTATTTAGCAGCTCAGCCATTAGCTGCTTCCAGGAGGATGTGCTGTTGGCCTCGCTCCACAAGGGGAGCAGAGTCCTGCACTTCCTCATACAAAAAAGCCAAAATGTGAAATTGATGCTAAAGGAAGAAGCTCTTGGAGCCAGTTCTGGGTCCTCAGGAAGCAGGAAAGCCCCTCATGTTCCTGCCCTAACACATCATCAGCACTACTTCCTAAAGCCATGCATTTCAACTTTTTTTTCAGGCATCCGTGCTTTTTTTACCATCTCCTGCATTGTTCCATCTTTTCCTTATTTCCAGTGTAACCACTGTCTCAGAGAGTTTGAGCTGCTGCTCAGCTGGGACTGGAGAAATGGCCACAGAGACATACAGTTTGTGACAGGTAATTCTGATTTATGCCACTTGGTGCTATCACACAGGGCTTTGAAAACAACGTGTCCCAGTACAGCCACATGTATTTTCCTGTCTGCTGCTCTGTGAAGCCTGGAACAGCTTAAGGCTCTGTATGTATCCTACCCTGCCTGGAACAGAGTATCTTGCTAATGCTAAAAGGCATTTTGACAACCAATATTCTCCTTCCTGCAGGGGATCTCAGCAGCAAAATTGTCAGAGTCACTGGTCCAGGCTGACTAGATATTGCTACAGACTGTGCTGAGAGAGTTGCATTTTCCCACCTCTGGTTTACTGGGGGAGCTGGGGCAGCTGGTTTTCCTTTCAGGTGGTGCCTGGAGCAGAAGCAACTGACCTGGGAGTGAAAGGCCTCAGGTGTCGCTTGCTGTTCTCTCAGCTTGAAGAACAGTAACTCATTGCTTTAATAAAGAACCAGTCCCAGATAATCTCTCATGATGGGCCTCATGATGGGAGGCCTCATCATGGGAGAGCAGGAATCCCAGGGGTGTGATGGATCTGGCACTGCCCCCAGAAATGGCCCATGTGGATCCCACCGGGGAATAGACATTGTGCAGGAAGGGAAGTCTCAGAAATGCAGCTCCCTGGGAGAGTAGAGAATCACCCAAGACAGCCTGGAAGAGCAAGAATGGTGGGAACTCTGCATGACCAAGATCCTGGGAATGGGGCAAAAAGAGGGGAAAGGATGGGTGCAAGATGACCCAATGCTTCTGCAAGGAGACCCAGAGTGAGGCTTCTGCATCCCCCTGCTTGCTGCACAACATGGCTGTGAGCAGCTGTACCTGAGGGGCAGGGGAGTGCCATGCTGACTCCGGGCACTGCTGTGCTCTTGGGGTGTTGCCCACTCCATGAAGTGGCTTTGGCAAGGCAGCAGATGCCATGTCCTCAATCCTGAGTGCAGAGACAGGGACTCTGCCCTCCTGAGCACGCTGCACATGATGGCATCCAGCCATCAGGGCACACATTCAGCTGTGGATAGGTGCCAGCTGTGAGGGCAGCCCCAGGAGGGGGCTCCCTGCTTTAGTGTAGGTCTCCATGTTACCTGATTTGTCTCTTTCTTTGGTTTTGATAGTTTTGCACATATTTCCATTGTGCTGTGCTTTGCTTTTGCAGTCACGTGTCAAGAACAGTCAGGATACATAAAAACAGGAAAGATATTTAATCTTAGGGTCATGAGAATGACACTTGACTTAGCAAAGCTACTCATCCAGTTGCTTTTCTTCTAATATACTTGTTTTCTTTTTTCAGTACTGACAGTGTTTCAAGCATCTGGATTTCAGCCACAGCTCCTGATATGAAGTTTTAGACAAGTGATGGGTCAAGGTACATCTTGAGGGGACTATGGTAAACTAACAAATTATACCATCTCAGAAAAGCTCAGGACTTGCTCATGATATCTTTCTATCAATTTTGTCTTTTGCCTTGAAATACATTCTAGAGTCTCTCAAGCAAACTGGTGTGGTTTTGTTCATTGCACAATTTTCTTCAGCTAGTGAATATTAATTCCCCTACTGGATCAAATAATTAGAATAATGCAAATAGACCCAAATAGCAATTGCAAATTAAATGATGCCTAAGTACTTTACAATAAACAGATCAAGAAAAATACATTCGTTTCAACACCTGAATTCTTTGTATAAACAGAATCAAGAGGCAGAACATCAGAAGGAATGTTAAAAGTTGCAAAAACCCTAAATCCTGGGTCATGCAATTTGAGCTCTGCCATTGGAAAACTGTTGCATGTCGCACACGCTGTGCTTTAAAAATGGAAGTCCCCAAACCTGGACTGAACTTTGCAGTGGTGCCTCTCCTTTAGAAATGCTTTCACTATCATTTACTGGGGGGATCACCCTTGCACAGCTCTCCCCACTTTGGCAGCAGACCAAGCCAGCTTGCGTTTGGCATGAACAGGGAATGGCCCTGTCCCACCGAAATCCAAAAATGCCACTTGGCACCATCAGACCACATGAAGCTTTCCCGAAGCTGCTTTGCAGGTGAGGAGCAGAAACCCCTTATTTCAAACTCCTGCATTATCAGAAAACTTCTAGAGTTTCTCAGGCATTCATCACAGCCCACAATCTGTCCGGCTGAGCGAGAGCGCCTTGCGGCGGGATCGGGTTTTATCCGGCACCAGGTACACTGATAGCCCTCCCTAATCAGCCGCTGATCTCTGCTCGGTGAAAGCGCTGCCTGTGGTATTTCTGCTGAAGCTATTTTTAAATGACAGTGTGATATTTTGTTTTCTTTCGCTCATTTGTCAATGAAGAACTGGCTGTGCTGTGCGTCTGCTCTGACAAGAAACTTCCAGTTATTTTTCAGCCCGTTCCAGCTGGGATGGAGGCAGGGCTGGAGAAAGTGCTGTCTGCAGGCAGGGTGAGCCCTGCAGGGAGCAGTGACCCTACAGCCCTCTGCCTGTCAGGGTCCCCTGGGTCCAGCTGTGGGAAAAGCCTTCTAGGTTTCTTCTGACTCTGGTCCTGATGCTGTTTTAGGCTGGCTTTCACAATTATGGTTATTTTATATTTAGCTGAGTTGCTACTTGCATTAATGTTGGGGTTTTGTTTGGTATGGTTTTGTTTTTTCTGTCACTTTAATCGCACTAGGTTTTCAAGGAATTACGTTTTTTAGGTTTAGGTTCTGAATGGCTTCAGAGCATGAGCACCTAAAAATTGAAAATTAAATCCTGTCATGTCCAAATGGCATCACTACATGGACAATACACATTTCATCTCATCAAATGGCTTTCCCAAATGGAGATGTAACAAGTTCCACCTCTTCATGCAAGCACCTGGACATCACTGCATGTTTCACAAAGGGCTGCATGTTTCACAGATCATTTCTTTCAAAAATGCATTATAGATTGGCATTAGCCACTTTCCATCCCTGTCGGTTTCTTCTGGATGAAGGAAATATAAAATTCCTGCTGGAATTTTGCTGATTCCCAAGCCCTCCATCCTTAAGCACTGCTGGATGGCAGTTGTGCCACAGCTGTATACCAAAGTTTTCTAATCCATAAAATTCAGACACAAATGGCTCACAGAAGATAAAACCCTACTGAGAAATACAGGTTGTCTCTGAGTGTGTGGCTATCAGACAAAAACATGCCTAATTAAGTCCTAGAAAATTACATTTGCTGGTTTTGAGTCCTCTGTTTATACCTGAGCCCAAGATTTCTGTTTAATCCCAGGAATTCATAAGGATTCATTCCATCGTCTTCCCTTACTTATAACATATGTTCAACACTGGTTCCCTACAGAGCTAATCCCACAGACTTCATCAAGATTACTGCTCAGGTAATTCATTCCAATCTAAGAAAAAGTGTTTTGACCCAGTTGAAACCAAGTTTTCAGAGGGGAGCCAGTCCCTGGGATCAGTCCTCAGAGCAGAACTACACCTTTACTAAAATGTGCTGCCCTGATCCAGCAGATCCAGTAGTTGGGGCAAGAGGGAGAATTCCATCCCTTTTTAACCTGAGCTATGCCACTTCCCACCAGCTACTGAAACTGGTTTTTACATTGCAGAGTCCAGTAGAACTGGATTTAAACCAGTATTCTTATTTTTTCCCATTGAGAATCTAACTGATACTCTAAAATCTCCTGAATTTTCTAGTTTGTAATACAAAACCATTGGGAATACCAGATACAGCCTGATTGGTTAGATTTTAAAGATATCTTGGACCCTAATAATTTCTGCTGCTTTTAGTTAAGATCCCTGAGGCAATAATAACGGAAGCTGTAAAAACACGTCCCTTATTCATCATGGCTTTACGTCAGAGGTTCACTGCTCTAATCATTAACCAGCCTGCTGCATTATCTGTGAAAATTGCTTGGTAATATTTATGAAATGTGACCTTTGTTAATTCAATGTTACGAAGTGTTGGATTCATTCTGTTTGCAAGTGGAACAGATTTCCAAATCACTCTGCAATTAGTACAGTTTGATCTAACCAGCCTATCTCTGCATGGGGTAGGCTTCTACTGAAACAGCAGGATCGCTGTCAGAAATGAAATGTGCTTTCCGTACGGCTGAAAGTACGGCTGTGACACCTGCTTGCACTACATCATCTTTGGCAAAGGTAAGTGCTGAATGAATATTCACAATAAGGGAAAACAGTAACCAGACTTAGAAAGATTTTTGTCGCGAGAAATACCTCAATTAACAAAAATAAAAATGTTCGTGGCCAAAAATGATTGCTATGCATACTAGTGTAAGGGGAAATGAAAGGAAAATGGGACAATGTTAGGCTGAAATGGGCATGATTACCCATTCCACAATGGATACAGATAAAGGAATTGAAAGAAACAACAGGAAGATTCAGGAGCCCCATGGAGTCAAGATGCTTTGCTGCATGATTCTTTAATCCACTCCCAAGGCCACCATTAGGTGTGGACAGTGAGTTCTTTCCTACCTAAAAATTCCACATTCCTGATCCACCCACGAATTTCTGATTCTCACTGTCATACAGGACAACCTGCAATGCCTCAGCCTATGGGGTGTTTTGAAGGAACCAGGTTTTACTGGAGCAACAAATGTGCCGGACAAGCACCACGCAGTGAAGCCATGTGGCACCATTCAGCAGCAGATCGCTGGGAATGTGTAATATCTGCAGCATTCATATCATAGTCTTCCATTTCCCGAGCTCCACATGGTCAGTGTCCATTTTCAATACAGGAGAGCCAATGCTCACCCCAGCTGGGACTGTCTCATGTAACAACCACACTGGGAACAAACTGAGCATCTCCCTGTCTCTGCATTAGTCCCCTCAGCCTGTCCACTAGCGGTGTGCAAAATTAGGGCTTGGTTTGATAAACCAAGTTAAGCTCTGATGAAATCTCTATGCAGATGTGTAAAATACACCAGTCTGGCCACGTGTTTTATTTTTCTCTAGCATGACAGCTGACTGTGCTTTCCTTTTCAGAAAACAAACATCCTCTTGGTTAAAGCAGGAGCTGGAGAGCCACAGACACCACCCTCATGTTCTGCTCCCAGTGTGGAAACAGAAAGGGACAAGCAGCAGGTCCTCATCCAGGACAAGGTAGTGCAGCTGCCCTGCAGACAGCATGGCTCTACCAGGCCAAGGCTTCTTCTCAGGAGAAAGGTGCTCAGGTCCTCACAACAGTCCTGCCTTTCAAACTGGTGTTCTAACACATCTTTTCCTATATATTAACTGGTAACCATATTAACCTACAGGACCTGAGTAATTCGATATCAAAGCAGCAGCACAGGCTGCAGAAAACTCTTCCCATGCCCTGCTCCAGTCAGTCCTCCAAGCCTGCATGCTGCCTGCAAGCCTGGCCAGCAGTGCTTGATGAACCTACCCTCTTCCTTTGCCCTTGACAATGTGCCAGAGAACAGAAGAGCTGCTAAGGAAACAAATGTTGCCTGTGAATGACATGGGTTTCTTGGCATCTGCCTGACAATTGGGGCACTCATTGCCAGAACTCACCAGAATCAGGGATTCCTCCTTCCTCCATGTCACTCTGCTGTTTCCCAAGAAAAAAGAATACAGACATTTGAACAAGGAAATAGCAAGCAAGAAGCTAGAGACCTGTACAGGCTGTTATGATCTGGGAATTGGGGGGAGAAGGGCTCTGTAAGTACTGGTACCATGAGCTGCAGCATGCCCTGCTAGCAGCAGTGGGCTCCAACAGGCTGCACTCACCACCAGCCCACCTACCCTACAGGCTCAGTTCTTTGGATGCCCTTCCCATTTCCCAAAATTGTTACCAAATGTAGGAAAATTTGGAAAGGGTTAAATCATGTGGTCTGAAGCAACTGGCAAGAAGGAAAATATTTGAGAATGAACATGTGAAACCAGGGAGAAGGGGAACAAGCAGCTGCACTGATGGGATGAACTCAGTCTCTCCAGGTGTCCCAGGAACACAAACATGTGACAGCCAATGGACAGACAGTGACTGTGGCACTCAGAAACGAGGGAGCAACAGCACAGGCATAGCTGCTCTCTGGCTTCTTGCTGGGGCTCCATTGCATGCATTTATTGCAGTTGCATGTGCCCACGTTGGTGCAGAATGGATGAAGTCCTGGTTATCCCACAGCTCTGAGGCAGGCACAGATCCAAGGAAAGAGGGAGGCTGGGAGAGAAAAAGTGATCTGGCCAAAAACATGTCTAGAAATCCCCAGGGTCCTGCTGGAGAGCAGTGCTAGAGCCAGGTTCCTCCCCACTGAGCTGAGTAAGTTCCTCTCTGCAACAATCAACGCAATGTTTTCTCTTCTCAGAATCATGGATTGCTCCATCAGACAAAAGATTTTCCTCCTGCTGGGTCCTTCCTCAAAGATGGGGCTCTCTTTACCATCCACTGCTGTTCTGTTTCAGCAAAAACATGTGAGTGTTCTAGGAGCACATCCCTCATCTTTGTAATGTTTATGACAACCCAGTGTGAAATCCCCATTTGGTTTCAGGTCTCCTCTTTGCCTGTTTTTTCCAACCACTTCAGCATTTCTGAGCTTCTGAAAGTTTAGGAGTTTCTACGTTTTTGCATAATTAGGAAATTGAAAGATGTGGTTTATCTACTTGTTTCCTGTGAAACACAAAGGGCTGAGAGATTGGGGGAGTGTGTGGGTTGGGGTGGGGTGTGTAGATAAGACTCCTAGAGAGTACAAGAGTGAGTGTGCAGTATGAGGGGAGATTCTCTGTCAGGCCCACTGGCATAAAGTGAGGACTGCAGCCACATTTGTCTGTGGCAATGGACTTGTCTGTGAAAATGACTTCTGGGAAGTGCCCCTCACTTCCAAGCTATCTGCTGCAGTTTGTTGTCACTGCAGCTCTCAGGCTGCAGAGCAGTGGCCATGGCAGTCCTCCTTTCTTGCCAAGGGGCACTGCAGAGCTGGCCAAGCACCCTCTCCTCCAACATGTCACCAACATCAGTGACATTTTCTGCTGTGCAAATTCTTTCCCACTTTGCAATGTTTGCCACAGAAGGGTTTTGTTGCCTAGGAGGTGCTTTGAACAGCTTGAAAAGGAAGGGGCACAGCATATGAGGGATGGTCTGTCCCTGTCTGAAGGTGTGGCCAGCACTGATGGAGAGTTTGGTGCTCCCCATCCAAGCTGCCCTTTCCCATCCAGTGTCAGCCCTGACGTGGGCTGGGACTGCTGGGCAGGGAGAGCAGGAGGAAGGCATGTTGTGATTCAGCAGTGCTCATTTTTACAACCAGCTTTCCATCTTCCAGAACAAGGGAAATTTCCTGTATGAAAACATTTTCAGTTGAATATATCATAAAAAGTAATAGCAGATATTTCAAGATGTAAACAGTAGCTCTTTTCCTCTAGCAAAAAAACCCAAAAAAGGCAATTACAGCCTTTGCATGTTGTGTAGCTGTTTACTAACATGTAACATAACTCTAGGGATCAAAAGTGGGGGAAAGAAACTGGATTAAAGGAAATGTGGGGGTTTTTTTAACTGAAAGTGCTCTCCATAAAACTATTATGCTGAGGGGATGACTAATGTAACCAGTGTGTGTTTTGAAGCGTGTCATTAACACTTTTTATGCTTTCTGAACACACAAAGAGAAACCCCAGGAGAGAATTAATTTACAAATCTGATTAAGCATAGTGCCTAAGTGGCAAAAAGCATCATACAATAAATAGTAGACTCCACAGGTAAGCAAAGCTTAAAAAAATGAAACAAATGCACTCTTCAAAAAGCCCAGATGTGCACATTTTGGATAGTTTAATGTGTGTTTGATTAGATGTCAAAGGTACAGACAATGAAAACAGAGGCCACACTGAGGTAGTAGTACTGACCTCTTTTACCTTAAGCCATCATACTGCCTCTCTAGGATAAAACATGTATCTGAATTTGGGAAGCAAAGGCAAGGATGCAAACAGAAGAATGAGACCAAAGACAAGGATTTTCTACCTTCTGTCAAAAAAGACTTACAGATGCCTTTTGTGTGGTTGTGTCAGCTTTTGCTCATGCCCAACTATAGTGTGGTTTGTGTCAGTGTTTCAGAACTGAGCAGTACTATTGCTCAGCAAACAGAGGTTACCTCTCTTCAGGGACTTTCTGAGTTCACAGGAGTCATTGGGATGCTAATTCAAATACATTGTAGCTGTAGATCAGGGGTGTCTGCAAACTCCAGACAGATGGTTATTAGAAATTAAAGCTTTAAGTCTCATCAGTACATCTCTGAATGAATATTGCACCTATCTTTTTAAATAGAAGAAAATACTACTAGTGATCTTCTCAGCCCCTGGGTAACTGCCAATATACTTAGCACATTTAAACAGCCCTCAACATTTCATTCAAAAACAGAGAGGTGACAGAGTGACTTGGTGTAAGTTAGACTTTCCCATATGAGGGAGTGAGTGGTGAAATGCCCTGTCCCAATACTGTTGTGCAGTTGTCTGGTACAGGTCCTACCATCCTCAGTGCATTTGAAAGGGTGAAAAAAGTAAAATCCATCCCTGTGTTACCCTGGTCTCAGTGAACAGGAGGACTATTTTGTGATGAAAGCCCTGAACTGGATGAGAGATATCCAAGTTACTACAGGTATCTCATTCCTCCAGTAATGAGATCCGGGGATTTTTCTGTGTTTCTACTTCCCTCTGCATAGGGAGATTGTTATATTCATAACAACTTTCTCATACCTTAATCTGTTTTCTCTGTGTTGACTGTAGGGTCTTCAGATTAAGCAAAGCTCTCATGCTGTGTGTAAATCATCTAGAGCAGTCTCCTGTAGATAACAAGGGACCAGCAACAATGAAGAAGTGAAGAGCTGCCAGTGTCCTGAGAAGGTAGAAAAAGGAGAATCCATTAAGTAATACCCTGAAACTTCTTTTCTGCGGGTTGATAAAACACACATTCACTTACACAATGCAGACACTGTCAGAGAAGCAGGAAGTCATGTCCCTGGTGTTGAGACTGTGCTGTAACTGCAGGGAGTCCAACACCTTGGACGGGGCTCAGGCAGAGAATCTGTGTCACACGAAAGGAGAGGAATGGAAACAGCGTGAAACCATCGGCAACAAAGGAAGGTGAACAAAAACAGGACAGAAGGGATCAGAGACATAGAGCCAAGTACAAGCTAAAAAAATAGACCTGTGGAAAGCTGGAAGAAAACAAATAAACCAAGTAAGTTAAATTCTCCATCCTGGCCCCCATTTTCTTCCATCTCACTAGCACCTTGTTAGTGAAATTTTCTCTCAATGCTAGAATCAAGACAAAGAACGTGGCACTCTACATGACACTTGAAGGGTAAACATCTGCCTGAGATTAAATCATAGAATCATAGAATATCCTGAGTTGAGAGAGGCCCACAAAGATCATCAAAGTCCAGCTCCTGGGCCTGCACAGGACACTCCAAGAATCACGCCATGGGCCTAAGAGAGATGTCCAAATGCTTGTTGAGCTCTGTCAGGCTTGGTGCTGTGACCACTTCCATAGGGAGCCTCTTCCAGTGACCAACCACCCTCTGGGTAAAGAGCCTTTCCATAATATCTGACCTAAACTTCCCCTGACAAAACTTCAGGCCATTCTCTCAGATCCTGTCACTGTCACCACAGAAAAGAGATCAGTGTCTGCCCCTCCTCTTCCCCTCATAAGGAATTTGTTACTTCAATGAGGTCTCCCCTCAGTCTCCTCCAGGCTGAACAGACCAAGTGCCCTCAGTCTCTTCTCATACAGTTTCCCCTTGAGGCTCTTCACCATCTTTGTTGCCCTCCTTTGGATGCTCTGTAGTAGCTTTATATCCTGTTTATATTGTGGCACCCAAAAGTGCCCCCAGGACTCGAGGTGAGGCCACCCTAGAGCAGAGCAGAGTGGGACAATCCCCTCCCTGTCCCCACTGGAGATGCTGGGCCTGATGCCCCCAGGACACAGTTGGCTCTCCTGGCTGCCAGGGCACTGCTGGCTCATATGAATGTTTGCATTTTGCATATATCACATTTCACAGACACAGTGCTGTATGGGCTCTGTAAGGCTGGGCCATAACCACTCCATGCTGCAGCATCTTAGATTCTGGCCCACAAACACACAGTGCAGTTTAAGTGGCACTTTTTTTGGCATGCAAGATTGCTTTCAGCAAGTTGTGCCTTTTGTGGAGGCCATTTCTTTTCCCCTCCATGATGTCAAAGAAGTTTTTTGGTATTGTTGGACAAAGATGTTCCCTTTGCTGAGATTCAGTGTCTCATGCAATGCCTCAGACCCAACACTCATCTTGAAGGTTTAGCTGGGAAGTATTACAGGGAAGCTGCACATAGGACCAGTTAGCCAGACCTATGCATCCTTCCACCTGTGATTCCTAAAGAAAGTGATCACTAGATCACTCCTATCCATAAAGCTATAGTTGAGTCTGACAACATTTAGATACTTATTAGCATGACTGATTTCCCATTATCTAATTAATTGCAGATTTCACATTTTCTCGTTTCCTGCTTTGCCATGTGTCAAGTAGAGCAAATGGCCTGTCACCACAAAGTCATGGCACTGAATTTGTCTTTGTCCTGTACCTGGCATTTTTCCCCAAATTGTGGCAGAACTCCAACCAGGCACTGGCAACAGTGGTCCAGGAAGTCTCTGGGTGCTCCATCCCCTGCCTGGGGTTGGAGCCAAGCTGGTGGTGCCAAAGGCTCCCCAAGTATCCCAGCTCACTGTCCTCACCAACAAAACATTTTGCTGATATCCAACCTCCTTGTTGCAATGTAAATGCATTGCTTCAGCATCTCTTGGATGCTGAAAGCCAATGATTTCCTGCTTGCAGTAGCTTTTTTTTCTTGCATAAGGAAGGGAGCTTGTTGCACTCATTCCACTTGACTCTTCACTCAGTTTCCATATTCATACTAATAAAAGAGTGGGAAATTGTCCTTGTTTTAGGTGGAATAAGAGACTGTAAGACAGTGTGAAATCATGCCCATAATTTTTTATTCTAAACCATACAGTATAGATACAGTTCCTACAGTGTGCTCATCTAACATTGTTCCATTTCTCCATGGGAGTAATTAGCTGGCAATGAGAAAAATCATTTGATTAGGCCCACAACTGATTAGAGGCTAGTGCATAGCCTGTTGAAATAAAGGAGAAGATACAAATTGATTTCAACATGTTTTGGATCAGCCCAAATCTTCCAAAACAAATAGAGAGATAAGACAGCATCTGCTGAGTATTCACCTGCCAAGTCTTTGTGCTGTTCTCTAATTTTAGGTCCTGCAGGCAAGTGTCCAGGTTATTTACCACCTGGGCTATTTTGGTCTTCTCTCAAATGTGTGTATTGATGGATGAGCTCTCTTATCTCCACCACGACAATACTGGCCCAATCTACCAGCATGAGGCCCAGGATCAATACTGATTCCTTCCTCATTCAGCTGAACAGCATTTTATTTGCCTAATTATTAATATCTATTAAATGCCTGAACTGGAAAATCTTGACTAAGCAGTCTAAAATGGGTGAGTTGGACACGCTATAGAAATGCAGAGTATTACCATTACTGTACAATATGGGATGTGCCTGCAGTCTTCCATCACAGATTCACTTGGTTCCATCACAGCTGATACAAATGACAGGCTCCTATGGCTGGCAGCAGATTTGCATCAGCCACATTAGGTATTATCTTTTCCCTACTGGGAACAGAACTCAAATATTTGCATATATAATTGCTGCAGCCCTAGTAATATGTTATAGATATCTGTCCTCTGATAAAACCTGTTCTCCCATATAGGTATGCAAGCACTTAGTTCCTGGAGAATGGGTTTATGGAAAGACATCTCAGGTAGAGCTCTAATTGCCTTCTCATTTCATTAACTGATTCACCCAGGTTAAAACTCGGTAGATTTTGCATGTCCAAGCACCCAGGTGAGAAATCTCCCTGCTTAAATTTGTAAATATAACGTTTTCTTTCATGGTTCCTTCTCTGTAATGAATATACTATAAATTAATGGCTGCTAACTACTTTGTTGGTCTCCAAAGGATGCATGACCTCATTCTTCCATATCTGGATGGATTTTCACTCCAAAAACCAATACAAATTCATTGGGGCTTCTTCCTATAACTCAGAAGTCACAACTGACAGACACACAGGATGCAGGTACCTTGGGTAAGAAAATGCTGGTTTTTTACATTTGGAGGATAGATGTAATTGAGACTGTGTTACCACCGCCTGATTTTATTCATAAAGCTCACAGCTTCCTCCCTCCTTTAGTGAACATTCTGTTTGCTAAAGGCAGGCTAGTTTCAGCTCTGTTTGGTAGCACAAATGCAGAACCCTGCTCTGTTTCTCTGTCTGTCCTGGACTGCAGCAGGGTGCTAAGCATCAAGGCAGCTTAGAAGATGATCACAGTGAGGTAGAATATTCTTTCACTTCTATATGATGTGCTTGTGTCAAAGTCACCCAACAAGAAGGCCTGATTTTATCAGCTAAAGGAGAAATGTTTAATTTGCCAGCCTGTTCAAGCAGTGACCTCAGGCAGATGCTCATGCCCCCCAAAAGCACACTAACAAAGTGGATCTGAGCCATGATTTCTTCAAAGCCTCTTTGCACTGCACTAGTCTCTATATTTTGTGGAAGCTTAATGCAATACAAGTGTACACAAGGCCCCTTGTGGAAGATTAATGCAATACAAAGCCTTTTTCCTGCACCAAGGGAATGTAATAAGGCCACGACATCTCTGAGATTTAGATCTGAAATAACATAACAAATCCTTACTCTGCAGTATATCAATGCCATACAAGCCAGACTGGGCACTGGGATGCACAGCCATCCTCCCAACCCTTGCCCTGCCTTTGCTGAGTGGTAGTGGCCAGTTTTTTTCCCCATCTAATTTCTTATTTTGTCTTTTAAAATGAAAGCAGTGATACCACTGCCTCCTGTAAGGCACTTTCAGTGTGGCAGTGTCAGAGGGAATTTTTGGGATGACGCTATTTAAAATTGCCAGGCACGGTTTAGACAGAGCAGGGTGATGGAGTAAAGCAGTGTCTCAAGCTTTTCAATCTATGCTTCACTTCAGTCAGTTAAGAATGATTTCATGGCTGCTCCCAGGAATGGCTGCAGGGCCTGGCATCAGGGCTCTGCACGTCTCGCTGGTCGGGGAGCGCTGGCGGAGAGGGGCATGCGAGCTCCCTGCAGCCAAACTCTCAAGGACACTAAGATACAAATGTTGTCTTTCATAATAACAGCAATTAACATGAAAAGAACGTTACAAGGGACTGGCATTCAGTTTGAAGTACTTTTTCTTTTTAGATTTGGCTTTCAAGCATGTGTGTACCACAGCAGTACATAAGCCTGTGTTAAATCCCAAGCAAAATCAGGAAAAATTCAATTGTTTTGGGAAAGCTGGTGATCCAAACACTGCAGCAAACAACTGGTCACGGCCAGGCAGCAAGCTGGGCTAGTGAGCTTCACACAGAGCACCCACCAAATGCATGGAAGCCACTCAGGTCCCCAGGAATCCACAGTATCCGTACTATTTGTTGTTGTGATCCTTGGACCAAGGATCTTCTCCAAGCCAATGCCTGGGTGCAGCTGAAGGGGTATGACAGGTCGAGGACCAAGCCAGAAAGCTCATGGGGTGAGGTTGCACAGACACGACTCCTCCACAGGGCACAGTTCCTCAACACTGCAGCAGCAACTCATTAACCCTGACACCCCACATATCTTCATGTCATGTAACCTCAGCTCCAGGGTGTGAAAGCACCTCTCTGATGGGCTGCCCCCATCTTCAGGCACGTTGAACTTAGAGAAACCACCCCAAACTTAAAGTAAACCACACATAAAATAAGATGATGACTAAAAGCCACATGTGCACCAGTAGCAGTCTAGATACAGGGCCAAGCAGATACAGTGACACCTGCCATTTGAGACCAGGGGTGGAGAACTGCTTTACTTGGCAGAGTAAATAGAATCAGAGTTCCTCAAACTGGGCTTGGGCACTGACAAAATTGTTACTTTTGAAACTTCCTCCAAAAGTTCCACCTTCAACTTTCAGGTGTTTTGTTTTCTGTATCTAGGAAACAGAGTTCTTTATCTGAATCACAGGTAAGATGAGGAATAAATGGAATTTGAGATACTGAGTCAGGAAGATGAAACTTGTCAGTGCCAGCCCTGAGTGCAGATCCCCTCCTATGTGGCCGGATGAGTTAGTCTTTGCTAATTACTTAAACCTTGCAACACCCAAGAAAACAGAGGGATGGAGTCCAAGACACAGTGAAGGGCTTATCTCTGGACACAGGGATATGATATAGTATGGAATTTTAAAAGATAAAAGAAACATGCAGTAGATACAATGAGCAAAATCTGAAAAGCAGGGTAGGCCTAATTATTTCTTTAAGGCCATAGGTGGGAAATAGTGAATGGAGTTTCTTGAATTATTGATCAACAGTTTCAGATCTCTGCCCTCACCACAGCTTGGGGTAGTCAACAGCTCTGATGTCACTGATCTTACATGCCAAGTCATGCCACAGGATGGATTTTGGAAAAGAAAGACACTGTAACATTTCAAATTGTAAATATTACCATTCCAATCACCAAGCGCAGGCAGCAAAGAAACTGCAAAACAGCTCAGGTTTTAGGGTGTGGCTGCTGATGGCTGTCCCTTCTGCTTCTAAATACAAAGTTTTCAAACTTCACCATGAAGTGACAACTACCCCTTATCACTGAAGGCCAGCTGTTTCTTTTGCACTCAGCTGATCCTGCTGCTTGCTGGTAGAAATGGAAGAAAGCTATTTAGAGACGCAAATCTGCAAAGCCTTTGAACACACATCTATCTTAGAGCCTGTCCTTCAGTTCTTAAAGTAATTTGGTTGATCTTCTTTCACACCCATTTTACACCTCTGCACCCACGCTGACACCACCAAAACTAGTCCTGGTTCCCTGGCACAAATAAAACCAGATCCAGAATGATTCCTTCTAGGTATTCTAAAAGCTTTTATGGTGCCTGCTGAGAAGGACTCAGTTAAGTTCACCCCTAGGAGAAACAATCTTGATAAAACTTCTCAGCACTAACATGTTGTTGCTGTGTTGCTTCTTCAATGCCACTATGGGTAAATGTGTGTCAGTGGTTGTCAGGTATGAGCCAGCCCTGCCCTTCCCAAATGTGTGTGGATTTACCCTGGATTTCATCAGCAGGGGCTCTGTGTGTGTGGGGTTACACACACGTTTACAGTTCCAGCAGACTAATGCAGTTCATGACTCCTGAGGCTGAGAGCCACCATGATCAGAGACCAGGTGCCTTTTGTGATGGCATTGGGCCCCTATTTTGCACAACACTTTCTCCTGCACATAGTCCAGCTGGCTTCAGTGCTCCTCACTTACCAAAGCAGCCCTTCCACGCAGGAAAGGGTGGAGGCACAAGGCCCTGGAAAGTGCCAACATCAATGTGAAATTGTGCTCCATCTCCTTAAAACAACCGTCTTATAAATACTTCTGTCCACATTTGAAAGCAGAGAGAGCAATGGTTTTTACCTGGAGTGCTTAGGGGTGCTGAGTTTGGGTACTGGGGAGTGCAGGGGAGGCTGAGGGTGGCTTCAGCTCAGCAGCCGGATCAGTCCAAGCTCCAAGGAGTGTCTGTGAGGGCAGTGCTGGGCAGGGTGCTCAGCTCTGGCTGTGTACCCTCCTGAAGCACAGTCTTGTGCAGTGTTTGTTATACCCCTGTGTTTCCAGAATTTTTTTCCAGGTAAAATTGTGTGCTTACAGTGTGGTGGGGCAGAGCTTTTGGCATTCAGAGCCTCAGTAAATCCATACCTGAATCCTGGGCTTTCACACAAGCACCTACATACCTAGCACATCCATCTGCCTTTCTGGATGTATGACTGATTCCACAGCATGTGTACAAAGCAGTTCAAGATCATTTAGACCTGTACAGTAATATACAAACATAGGTGTTCTGCAGATCTGAGGTACTGCTGGGGAGGCAGTGAGAACAACGATGCAGATCTGTGCATCTCTGCATCGTCCCTATTGAGTGCCCTACGTGTGTCTCAGCCAAAGGGAACTTCCTTTCCTGTGTGGACAAAGCAGACCTGTGCATGTACAGTTTCATGCAGTTTTGTAACAGAAGGCAATGTCAAATAGTGTCTAAACCTACTTCCAGTTAACAGCAAAACTGCCACAAGGTTCAATGGCTTTACAGTAAAAACTTTACTGTCTCACCCACATGCAGCAGGATTTCAACAGTTCAAGAAGCAAGAGGAAAATGTTACAGCATTTTTTTTTTACCTTTGCAATATATGCACCAAATTCCCTTCTGCCTTGTAATTCAGTCACTCAGACTTCTCCTAAACATATACAAAATTCTCTTAAACTACAATCACAATGCTGCTTTCTTCCCTGCCTTGTATTTTCTCTTATCCCTGGTGCCTGGACGAAATGGCAGTAAAATGTGATCTGTGTTTCAGCAAAGTTCAAGAGCCACATTGCACTTGTGCATCTGGGGCAACAAGACACAGACTAATACAAGATCAGGTGTAACGTATATGTGGCTTTACCACAATGCTGTAGAAACAGTAAACCATAATCCTTGTTTTAATCTGAATTGCTATTATCCTCTTAAAAGGAAACTCTGGCTGACATCTTTTGCCAAGGAATAAATACACAGGACAACACTCTGCATCCATCCTATATGCTGGACAGCTCTTACCTAAACACCTCAATTAAAACCAATGGGACCAATCGTGCCCAAGTGCAATCCTGCGGGGGGACTGATTACAGGCTTCAGCACTTCTGGCCTGAAGATGTACCAATGTGTGATCACAGCACAGCTTAAAATATGCCTATGTTAAAACTACACTTGCTCGTGTTAAAACCGACCAGTTTTAGGCACCAGCTGTGCAGCAGCTCTGTGAGATAAGGATGCAGAGTTAGCAGCGCCGAGAGGATGGTGCGGGCAGGAAAGGTGCTGAGCTCCTCCTGCTCAGCCTGCGCCGGCAGCCAGGCTATTCTGGTACGCGGCTTCTGTGCACCCACATGACGAAAGGCAGCCGAAAATGCTGGCAAGGGCTGCAGGGCTGGCAGGAGCTCTGGCTGCCTTTCTGAGAGCTTCCCACTGTTTCTCTTTTTCAGCAGGTTAGGCCATTGTGCAGAGTTGAGTAATTCTCTTACGGCCCCGTGCGTGTTTTCGCAGCGCTGCCGTCTTCCTCTCTCTGAGCACCGCAAGGGGTCAAGGATGCGCGTGACAGGCACGTTTGCACAGCCCCTCCGGGGTCCCGTTTGGATCGTCTGTTTCGTTCCCGTTCACTTCCAGCCGCTCTGGCCCTGGCGGGCCGCTCCGCCGCCTCGCTGTCCCGCTGTCCCTCTTTCCTTCTCCCTTTTTCCCGTTTTCCCTCACGCTTGCCCCGTGCCCGCCCGGCGCGTGTGAGGGGGCGGAGCCTCCTTCGGCCCCGCCCTCAGCATGCCTCTTCCTCACGGCAACGCCACGCCCACTCCCGCCCATTGGCTGCCCGCGCCTCTCTCCCCGCCTCCCGCCGCGCGGCACGCGCCTCCCGCCCCATTGGCCCCCTTCTCCGCCCTCATTTGCATGACGCACCGCTCACCAATGGGCGACTTCGGCCTTCTTAACATGCAAAGAAGCGGCCAATGAGCGGGCGAGGGGGCCGGGCCACCACGTGCTGTTGCTAAGCTTCGGCTTCTAAATTGTTACTACAGGGGCAGCCAATGAGCGCGGGCGGCGGGGATCTGTCAACATCCCCTGCCCCGACGGGGGGGGCTCTGGCCGCCGATTGGCCCGGCCTCCTCTTTACGTCCCACCCCGCTCCCGTGCGCCGCTCGCCATTGGCTGCGCGGGCTGCCCGTCCG
>VZRH01003617.1:787169-822772 GCA_013397555.1 Urocynchramus pylzowi
TGTGCGGTGTCAGCCTGTGCGGTGTCAGAGTGTGCGGTGTCAGAGTGTGCGGTGTCAGAGTGTGCGGTGTCAGCCTGTGCGGTGTCAGCCTGTGTGGTGTCAGAGTGCGGTGTCAGTGTGCGGTGCCAGCCTGTGCAGTGTCAGAGTGTGCGGTGTCAGTGTGCGGTGTCAGTGTGCGGGGTCAGCGTGTGCGGTGTCAGCGTGTGCGGTGTCAGCGTGTGCGGTGTCAGAGTGTGCGGTGTCAGCCTGTGCGGTGTCAGCCTGTGCGGTGTCAGAGTGCGGTGTCAGTGTGCGGTGTCAGCCTGTGCGGTGTCAGCCTGTGCGGTGTCAGAGTGCGGTGTCAGTGTGCGTGCAGCTGGGCCTGGGCTGCAGGAGGGCTCCGGGGCGCTGCTCCGGGGAGCTCAGAGACACCGCGGCTGCCCTGGCTCTGCCTTTGCCTCCCCGCTGTGCCCCCCTCACTGCGGCCGCTGCCTGTCACTCACCCTACAGGCAGTGGGATAAACACCCGTCCGGGTGGTTTTTGTTCTTTTTTTTGTGTAGCTTGTGGTCTTTTGGGTTTTACGCATCCAGAGAAAGTGAGGGGGGTGTGTGTGGATATGATTTAAACCTGTTTGCATGCTTCTAAATACGTGAAACGTGGTTGATGGCACAGCAAGATCGAACTCGTGGAGGGGTTTTTGTGTGTTGTTCTGTGGCTGCAGTTATGTAGCAGCTAGACCATCACTTCCCTTGCATGCTTACATGCTTTCCTGTAGTTTAATTGTAATATGAGTAAACGATAGCTCTGCTTAATAGCCACGTGGTCATCCTAGAGATGAGAGGAACTGGAGAAGGCTCAAGCTCACAAACCCAGGCCTGGGCTGTAGAATGCAGTGCACTGGCTAAGGCAGTGACATCAACAGGGCAGAAGTGCTGCTGACCGAGTCTTCAGGAAAATAACTGCGTGTAAAATTCTGTCCTTCGGTCACACTTCTTTAAAAGAAAAACAAAAAAATTGGCTCCAGCTATGACTCTTTCTCATTCTGTTGAATTTCTTCCTCTCCTCCTGCTTCATCATTAAGAATTTACTTTCATCTGCATATTCCTTTTCTTTTTCCTTCAATTATTTTCCTCTTCTTCTTTTGCCCTGCCTTAACATGTTTAAGCAGCACAGTAAATGAGGCACAGCAGCATTTGCAGCAGATGCAGGGCCAGAAGGAGAATCTATTAAATGTTCAATCGCTGATCTCACTTTCAGTTCTGTGTTGTATCTTTGTAGTAGATGGACCATATAGTACTTGCCTTGCTACCTTTTCTTTCTCTGTCATCTCAAGGTCAAAATAGGTAAACTGCACAGTACGTCTTGTGATTATACAACTAATGTTTCTAACTGCTGCTGCTTGCTGTGCCTCCTGCAGTTAAACTATACTTGAAGCCAGATTTTTATTATTCCTGGTGAGAACCTGCAAATTAGTGCAAGATCCTTGTATGTGCAAATGGGTGTTCGCAAAAGCAGATGAGGTGTGTACAGTTCTAGCTGCCTGATGTATTGGTGTGAAGGACTCCTGCAATTTCTATTTTCTTCTTTTTAACAACCCCCTCCTCCAGCACTGTGGGTGTATGAGCAGATAATACCGATCATAGTGTTTTTCACTGTGTTTAACTAAAATTACATTAAGATCTATGAAGTGTCTTGCACAGTTTAATGGAAGATTCACAGCCATGGTGTGTCCCTGTAGCAGCTGGTCCCTGCAGCAGAGCCTGTCTTCCCCCTCTGGTGCAGCCCTGCCCTGCCAGCTGGGAAGCACTGGATGTTGATTTTGGAAGTGTCTCCTTTCCAGGACCAGCTCCTTTGACTCAGCACTGCCATGATGCTGCTCTGGCAAGGCACACTGGTTATCTCACAGGAGCCTGTCGAGGAGGAGGAGGAGGAGGAGGAGAGGATTGGCTGCGTGTCTCCTCCTCTATGCCCAGGCCCTCACGTGGTGTCTGAGGGCTGCCCTGCGTGCTGGAGGGCAGGGAAATGGCTTCCTCATTTACACAGCCCTCGTGTCCTGTGTCAGGGTGCCAGAGCTGCCAGTAACTGGAAAGCCATGGTAGCCATACACTGTCCATGGGGCTGGTTTGGGTTCTGCACTGGTGTTGACATCAGAGGTTTTATCTCCAGTTTTGATGTCTGTGGGAATGGCAGTGTTTGACCTCTGTGTGTGCTGGCTTGGGCATTTGGCACTACCACTTTATTTTGTGTTTGGTACTGCTGGGTCTCTTTTCTGTATGCTCTTGAGGGGGTGCTCAGAGGAAGATGAAAGCAGAAACGTAATTCCAAGAAAAAAAAAATCTCATTTTGATTATGATAGAATGATGGAATTCAGATTACATTTATGGTAAAGTGTTTCTCAGCGATTCATACATTTCTCTGCTTTAAATCTCCCGGGAATACCCTGCTCAGAACTTTAGAGTGGGTTCGTTACAGGGACACTCTGTAAGGACTCATCCCTCTAATGGCAGTCTTGTTTTGGTCCTGTGCTTTAAGGTGTGTGTCTTGGAGCCATGAAACAGGAAAACCCCTAAAGAAAAAGTAGGAAGGCAAGAAGTATCCTAGGGACAGCTGAGGTCCTAGAAGATATTTTAATAATTACAGACAGGTTAGTCAGAGTGGCACTTGGATGTAACTAGTTCTAATGACAAATGTGTATATTCATGTAGGTATTTTTTGTTGTTTCCAGCCAGACCATTAGGTCTGTAAGCTTTCACAGAGCAATATAAGTAGTAAGTAAATTAGTAATTATGACTTTTTGCAAGGAAATTTTTTAATCGACCTGACAGCTGTATGGAGGAATTCAGCTTTCATAGTGTAAAAAACCACCCAAGAATTCATGAGAGACATAAGCTTCTTTAAAAGACACAGCATAATCTCATTTATTTGCATCAATTTATACTAGTTCTACATTAGAAGGTAAAAGCCAAGGTGTAGCCTCCTGAAGATTGTGCTGAGATCTCCACACTGCTCTGTGAAGGCAGGGAGAACCTGCCCTTGGCTGTTCACCTGTGGTCTTCTCCCCAGCTTTTGCAGGGCTGTGCAAGGAAGAGACACGTCCTGTCAAAGCACACGGAGCCCTGAGGGAGGATACTGGGATCAGCCCATCAGGACCTCTTGGGTGCCATTCAGTCCTGCCTGGCCATCAGGAGCTCTGCTGCAGGAGGGGTTCAAGTTCAAGGTCTTGCCCTTTCCCGGGGGAGTCTTTGAAAACAGCTCATGAAACTTGATGATTTTAAAGAACCGCTTTTAAGAATTAGTAGGAAATGAATAGGTGTACCTCAAAATCAGCAAGCCCCATGCTGCTGTCCCCAGACTGGCACCATATGAGATGAAGAAGTGCTGTGTGACCCTGGTATGGCTTGATCTAGGTCCCAGGTCCCCAGGCTTAGATTTGACAAAAGCTGGTGAGCTGAGCCAGATGGAGGTAAAAACCAGGCATTGCTGTTCAGGCTGAGACTGCTGTGGAGTTGGCCTGGATCAATTGAGTGAGACAGCCCTGAACTTTTAGAAGTGCAAGAACAGAATGGGGGATATATGAGACACAGGGATTTGCAAAACCTTAGAGATGGAAAAAACCCCAAACCTTTCTTTCTTCCCAAAGGAGCTTATTGTATGTGTTGTGTAGAGTGCTGACCGGGGGAGACTGAACGTGTTCCCTCGTGCACAGAAGGTAATACTGATGCAAGTTTTTTAAAGCTAAAATTGTGCCAGAACAAAGTCTCTATATTGCATCATCATGTGCATGAATGGGTATCTCTGCAGAAAGGCTTTGATGAGCAATGTATATTTTGATGGGAGCATTATTATGTACAACATGAGCTGATACAGAATACAGAGCAGGTGCCTCTGAAGTTAAGTCCTGATAGGTGGATTTCTCATGGAGGAATTGCACATTCAAGAGCACAGTTACATTCATTGGTACATCCGTTTCACCCACCAGAGTTGCTTGGTGTTTGAACTTAATATAAGCTGAGAGAATGCCTAGGTGGATGTCCTGAAATCTTCTCTGTGGCTCTTCATGTTAGTAAACTGCAGGGTTAATGAAAAGCATGTAATTGCCAGTTGGTGATACTCTTGGAAGTTTTGAAACAGAACTGAAAGGTCATTGAAATAATAGCATACCAAAACAATGCTTAATGTTTATTTTTATTATGGGCTGCCTTTTCAAAATCACAAATTACCATTGTGGTTGGCAGTGTTGTGCAGCATAAGGCTGTAACTGCATTGATCCATCGTGCTGAGTGGTTGTGGTGCCACCACTGACTGAGGAAACCCCTGAACTGGTGCTGGAGGTAATGTCCTTCCAGGGAAGGATCACCCAGTGTCCCACTGCTGGGCTTCCATCAGGAATTTAACCCAGCCCTGGTTGCACACTGGTGCTCCTGGGTCCTGCTTCCTGCCAGCACAGCAGGAGGGGAGAAGCTTCCTCCTTTGGCCAGGTCACCTTCCTGAGCCAGCTCCCTGTCACAGGCACACCCTGATGTGTCACGGGGAGAGGGTGGGATGGCTTCTTTGAGTGACAGGGTTAATTTACAGTGTTAATTTACAGTACAGCGCAGTTTCAGTTCTCTTCTCTGTCAGTTTAATGTTTTTCCTAAGCATCCAGTTTTGGCTGCTGTTTCCTGGAAAGTGCTGTGCTGGATGGGTCTTACTGACCTGGGAAAGATCTCATTGTTATAATGGGTCTATAAAAATTGCTGCCATTTCTAGGATCTGTCCAGATTATACATAAACCATTCAGATAATGTGCTTGCTGGGTTAGTGGTGGGAACCACGTCGTCTTGCTAGTGGAATCTAACCTCTGTACTTGGTCTTTCTTTTGGTTTTCTTGTCGAGAAGAACTTTTTTTTACACCATCTGGTTGGTGTGAAGTGGTTTATTGCAATCCCAGTGAATTGCAATAAACATACCTTTGCACTCCTTAGGCAAGGTAATGTCTTAGGAGTGTGATTTGACTTTTGTGAGCTGAAAGCCACCATGGTTTGGGCATCTGCTCCCCCTCCTCAGCTATGACTGCTTCTCTGAGGCTTCCAGCTGTAGTGAGCAGGTGACTGGTGTTGCCTCAGCCAGTGCAAGGCTGAATCTCAGCTCAAAGCCCCTCTTACCAGGCGTTAAAAATCTCTGTAATAATTTTTTTTGCGCAGCTTGTTTATCAAAGTCTGTAAAGAACTGGACCTGCAGAACTGAGATTTAATCCTATGCTTTTGCTGAAGTGACCCATGTTTCTGAGTCTGACAGATCTGTGGAATTAAAGAAGTTGGAAGGTTTAAAACTTTGTACTTAAATGCTGTTCTTCCCTCACTGTTGCCCCATCTCTGAGCAGTCAGCAAGTGTCTGGACCTGCAGTACCTGCTGCAATAGCTGCTGTGGGTACTTAAGCACTGAACTGTTGTCTTTTCAGTGCACAGGGCAGCTCACCTGATGATGCACTCCCAACAAATGTGTCTTCCTACCTACACTGCTGGTTTGGAAAGGAGAAGTGTATTAAGCAGACGAAGCTTGAAAATTAATCTGCTCAGGAAGTTATATTACAGGTATCAGAGATGTACACATGCTCATGCTTTGGACAGAGCTGCTATTTTGCAGTGAAAGATGGGACTAGAATACAGTTTGGACTCAATTATTATGTTCTTTTTCCTGCTGAAGTCAGCTTTGGACTGTGGAGCGTGAGTGAAGTCCTGGGTCTGGGCTCCAGAAAGCTCTGTGCTTCCTGGCCAGCCAAGCAGCCAGCAAGGAGCAGATGGGTGAGAAACCAAGTGCATGTGTTTTTTTCCACTTGAATTTGTTCATCCCTCTCTTCAAACATAAGTCCATTGTGTGTCAGCCTCTAATGGACTACGTAGAAGGTGGTTTATGTTTTCAGCATCTGCTAATTGACCTGGCTAGTTCTCATCCAGCATGGTAGAGAGAGTAGGCTGGACTTGTATAAAGTAGAGATGGATGGCCCAGACTTTCTGGTGGTACTTTCAGGACAGTTAGGTGCTCATTCCCTGCATATAGGGGAGGAGAGGCCTGATGGTGACTGCTCTCCTGATTTGAGGAGAAAAAAAAAAATTTAATTAGGTATTTTGAAAAAGAGGGGGTTTTTAAGCTTGCTTAGCTACATCTGGACAAGTGAGCTGGAATTTGATTTTTGGTTTTTTTAAGGTATTTAGGCAGCTAATGGACTTTAAGAAGCTGGCCTCTGAAATGAGTCTTACATAATGCGATGGGAATCCTTGGCTGAATCCCAGCCAGTCAGGTCTGTGGAAGCCCACAGACCAATATACAGAAGTGGTACCTGCTGTGGTTTGAAGAAGTAGCAAATGTGCCTGAAAGTCAGCAGTGCAGCTCCAGCTCTTTAAGGCAAGGCTGGCTCTGCACTCAGGATTCACACCAGATCTGCAGGAGGCTGGCTTATGTTCTCCCAAGTTTGTCACATGAGCATTCATGTCCCAGTGTCCCTGCTTGGAGGAGACAAAAAGGAATCAACCTCAGCTGGAGGAGGTGGCTGTGTTCTGTGAATTGTTTGTTCTGTCCCTTCCTCTCCCTGCCTCCATGCTGTATTGGCATCTGTAGCTCTATTTTTAGCACTCCTTTCCCTGGAGTGACTACCCCACTTGGGTATTGGATATACCATGGCCTGGTCCCAAATTCAGAATGTCTCTTTCTGAATGGAACGGTGTGTACTTCCCTGGTGTAGCTCCTTTTCCCTTGTGGTCTCTGTCAGCAGACACTTGTGCTTAGATTTACTGCACAGAATTCCTTTGCAGGTCAAGTAGTTTTTAATCTGTGTTTTTCCCCCTTGGTACACTGGCAGACTGTGGGCTCAACTCTGCCTCATGCCCAGGGAATTTCAGTAGGAGCTGTGCCTGCCTGCAGGCTGAACCCTGCATCACATCTGTGCAGCTGCAGAGGATGCAAAAAAGGTTCCAGAAACTGTACCGAGCATGAGCATTTAGACAGCAGATCATAAATGTGAAAAAGCATAATGCTGTTCCTTCACAGAAGTTTAATTTGGGTCTTTTTTGAAAAACAAAACCAACTCCCCTCCATCCCCTTCCTCGTGCATGGGATCCAGTTAAAAACTGATTCCTCTCGTCCTAAAGAACTGTGCAATCCACAAGAATGAATAAGATATTCCTTCTACCCACCCCTCCCTAGGTTTGGAAGGAGAGAGTTGTTTTGGGACTTTCATAGAGTGCTGTCTTTTGAGATGGAAATACATATGCTGAGCTATGTACACATCCTTCTAGGCTAGAGCAGAGTGACAGGACTTGTCAAAGGATGTCAATTGGCTAATATTATTGTTTAATGCTAGTTTATGTTACACAAGTTTTTTCTACACAAATTAGTGTGACTAATTTTGTAGCGCATGGAGATTGGCACAGCCGACACAGCGGAGGTGTGGGCTTGGATGTATGTACATGAGGTCACGTTGCAATGCTTCTAACTTGAAAAACTAATAGCTCTGGTTACAGGCTACATGCCCTACATGAAGAAAGCCTTTATTAGGTTCTATCTTATTCCAGCAAAGCAGATTTGTGTAACAGTCAAAGACTACATCTGAAGGTGGTAAAGCGCCTGTAAAAGGCTGGAGAAGTAGTGGTGAGTCCTCTTCTCCCAGCTGCCTCCTTGGGATTGATGCCTAACAGATTTATCTGCTTTTCTTTCCTTGGTGGTTCAATTTGGGTAACTAAGTGAACATACAAGGTGCTAAATAAGGGGCCTGCCTGGCATGTAATTGCTGCCAGGACTCAGCAGCTCCTATTGAAGTTAGGAATACCAGCAGTGTTTGCAAATACCAGCTGCACAGACACTCTGTGTCTTACATAGCACATTAGCTGGTATTTACAAAACATAAAGGTAGCAAACCCTGTAATTCCCCAAGAAAGCTGACTTAATCCCGATTGGTAAGTGCTGTTGTGTTGACTGCTGCAATGAACAACATGGGTGGAGCAAATAATTTCTGCTAGGGAAATTTGGGAGCTTGTTGTGTATGTTTGCTAGAAGCAGTTATTGGGTGTAGGTGCTAAGAGGTGTTTTAAATAGATTGCTGGGTGTCTTGGTTCCCACTGCCTGACTTTACATACTCACATGGCAAGTGAGTCCAAACTTCTGGTGCTTCCTTCCATTGCCAGATAACCTCAGGACACTGCACTGAAAAAATCTGAGCTGAGTTTTGCAGGGAAGAAAGAAGGAGGGAGGGGGGGGAGAGTTTTGAAAGATGTTCCATACCTTATCATCCACAGATGATCATTTTCAGGTTCTCCTCAACTGCTCCTTATCTGGCTGAGAGACAACTAGTTTTGTACTGTTCAGTGGAATGGGAAATAGGTTGGAAATTAAATTATAAGCAAGACACCATTGTGTTGTGTTGTGGCAAGCTATATCTAAACTTGGAGGCAGGACTGTCAGATATCTGCAGGTCTCCACTGTCCCATGATGCCAGATTTTTTTCTTTTTTGTTTGGTGGGGGGTGGGGGTGGCAGAAACAAGTTTTACTCAGCTTTTAATTCACCTGAAAGTAAAAGTACCCATTGCAGCCTTGGAAGTGACCATCTTTAATTACGGTCAGTGCATTTAATCCTTCCCCTAAATTTATTTATACATACACCTCACTGTCTTCCATTCACCTCTAATTACAAGGTTTAAATGAGGGAGTTGGAGACATACAGCAAGACATTTGGGGACATGTATTCTTAATTACTTCAGTGTGATTTCTTTTCTTCTCTTCTTTGTTGTTCTCACTTTGGGTCTGAACCAGCCTTCAGCTGGCTGGAACAGGCACCCTGCTGTTGTCCCAGGCCACCTCAGCTGTCTTACTGGAACACATCTCAAGTATCTGCACTTGTTGGTAAAAGCAACACCCACCACTTCCTTCCCCAATAAGTCAATGCATTTGTGCATGCTCAAGCTGCCATCATTAGCTGCTCTCTCTAAGATGGCCACGAGGCTTTGGTAGGTGCATGTGCCGAGGAAGTAATAGCAGAAACAAAAATGAAAGTAACACATAGCACAAAATATCTCTTTCTGATAGTTTCCTGATCAGAGCTTTAAACTTCCTACCAGTGTGAAGGAGCAAGTAATTGTTTAGGTCCTGAACTGGAGACAGAGTTACCTTAACTCTGATGAGGTTTCAAAACTGTGGTGGAAATTGCTGTTGTTTCTTTCGGTGCCTTGTGCACGTGGGAGCGTGGAGTCCCTACAGCATTGGTCAGGCTACTTAAACTGGATACTTGGTATTTGGATATCAAGGTACAATAGACAATAAAACCACAGTCACAGGTATCCAGTATTGCAGATATTATTACTTCACACTCATTTAAGCTGATGCAGGAAAAGGCTGCTTAATTCCGGCTGTCTGCTATCCCTAGGCCTTGTGCTCCATGTGTGACAGCAATGCATGTTTTTAATTTAGCTAAAATAATTCAACTTGACTTGCCTCTCCTTTAATTTGGCATCATACGGTGGTATTAAAAAAAATCTTTTTTTTAAACACATTTCTCCCCTCATTTGACAAACATACAAAATAACTAGGTCTATAGGGAGGTTTAAAATTAGGCAGAAAAAGCTCACTAGGCCCAGTAGTGTGCTCTCTTGGCTTAATGCTGTGCTGCAGCTCAACTTCTCCAGGCTTATTTAAGCATTGTAGTCTCCCCCACACTTTTTTTTTTAAGATCCTTCCTGTTGGCAGCTGTCCTGAGACACTATGTTCTTGCTTAGCATTTTGATGTGGGGAAACAGTCTGATAATTAAAGCTGGTTTCAAGGCATGAGCTGATTTGTAAGCAGTGACTTGCTCTGGGGTGTTGTCACTCGATAAACGTGTAGCTCCTGTGCACAGAGCTGAGCTACACCTTGGTCCTGAAGCCCCACGTGAGAGGGACATGCAGCTCCCAGGAGCCACTTCTGGGGGAGACAGCCTGCATCCTCTCCAGCCACCTGGTGGTGAATGGTTAATTGGTGAAAAATCATCACTATCATCCTGTTCCCCTCTGTGTGTAAACCCAGTGCAAACCTGTTGTTGTTACACAGTTTTTCCTTGTTTAAATGAGTGTAATTCTCTTTAACCCACTCTGCAGTCCTTGACAAATTCCTTACAAGAGTACTGTGAAAGGCAGTGAAAGCCAACACACCAGCTGCAGGTCTGCAGACTCACACCCTGGCTTTGGACGTGCTGTGCAAATTTGCTTCGTGGTGCTCCACTGCCAGCAAGGGCCAAAGTTTTGAAGTTTTACTGCTGCATGTCCTGACCCACTGCTGGGGTTTCCATGGGCAGCGTGTGTGAGTACGTGTGTGCCTCCATGTCACAGCAAGTGGGAATTACAACTGCTTGATCCTGTAATGGCATCATCTCGTGGCAGCACTTTCCTTATCTAATTGGGTCTGACACTATTCTGAGGTAGCAGACAAACTTGAGTCTCCCTGCAGTGTAATCTAAGAAACTGGAGTGCCAGTAAGACAGATGGGTTTGAGAGGTCTAATTTAGGAGGACTACTAAATTGCAATGTGTGGATTTTAATGTGCAAAACAAATGGGTGGCTGGCTGAAGGAAATATTAAATAGGTTTATTAAAAGCATGGCTGACTAGTTTTTTGTGGACTCTGTTTCCAGTCTGTACGATGGTATTTCCATCATTCATGTATTTCTCTACAAGGCACTGTTGTTCATCTGCCTGGATTAGGTAGGTACTGTGTGATGCTGAGCTTGTGGTACCAGGTGACACCTCACTCAGTATTGCTTAAAAGTGTTTGAGAGGTAAATGTTAAAGACAATCAGTAGATAACAGGGCTAAAAATAGAAGACACCTGAAAAAGAAATTCCTTTTCTATAGCTCTAAGAATTGTTCCTATTTGTCTGACATTGACTTTGAAGGTTTAAAATACAGAAAACTGTTCTTTATAGATGAGCACAACCTAAAGGCTGAAATGCTAAAATATAGTTTGGAATCTCCTTTTTTTCCCCTTTTTGCAGAAGAAAAGAAATCCTTACAAGGGCAAAAACATACTGCAGTGGGTTTCAGCTGTTTGCATAATGTTTGATTTCTGTTCCCTCAGATTCTTGCAAGGTCAGAGATTTATTGCCTATGGTCAAAGGATGTAGAATCTCATACATGTAAATTTATGATGGATACCATCCAGGAAAGACAAATGATATCCAGCTGCCATTACTTTTGTTTGTGATGCTTTTGAGAATCCCTGTATAGCTTGTAAATTCCTGTTGACATTTCCCATGAAGTACATCTCAGATTTCTGTGTGTTGCTGTTAGTTATTGCAGAGACCCAAGAACAATAAAGGGCTTCTAAACCTTTCATGGCTGCTCTTCAAATAAGAGCAGCTTAAGACACTGGGATGGCTGAAGCATGGGGAAAGCTGTGAGGAAAAGCCTGCCTGCAGGGACGAGTCTAGAAAAAAACAAGGAGAGGAGATGAGATGGTCAGATGATGGTCCTGCAGCTCTTAGTGCTGCAGAGGCTAAGGCTGTGCTTCCCCAGTGGGTAGAACAGATACCAGTCAGAGCTGCTGGTGTTCATCTGCACTGGAGTCCTTGCTGAGGTGGTCCTGCCTGTGCCTTGCCTTGCCCAAGGGCTCCTCTGAGTGTCTCCTGGCTTGGTCTGCGGGCGGTGTAGGGACGTGGGTGAGCGTGCACCGTCGTGTGACACATCTCTGTCACACCTCGCACGCTGCTGACAGCTCGTGCTCACTTTGCAGGCAGGAGAGCTCGAGTGGGAGAAGGTTGAGAAGCAGTACAGCCACAGGCAGGCACTAACTGTGCCACAGGGCTTTTGTTTCTTCTGGTGGCCAAAGTCAGATGTGACTCTGGGACGCTCGTCTCTGCCTGCTTCTGCTGCTGGGTGCGTTCCTGAAGGGACAGCACGTGGGCAGTCTGGCAGGCCACCAGCTGCTGAGGCTCTGGTCAGGTCTCTGGTGCTGGTGTTGTCCACGTTGCTTTGCAGAGTCATTCCAGCCCAAAGCAAGCCTTGGGTGCTGCTGTCATTTGCCCTTCTTAGCTGATTTACCTGGCCTATGGCAGCACATGGCTAACCAGAGCTCACCTTCTGGTGGGAACCAGAGTATAAAATGCATCAAAGTCTCCTTGTGAGCATTTTGAGAGATGAAGAAATGTTGATGTAGCCCAGTGCTTGTAACTTAGGCAACTGTCACTGCATTCAGCAAGGAGCTACTGGAGGGACAGGTAATGGCAGGGGAGGCAGCAAGGTCTGCCTATTCCCTCTCACAGACCAGCTACTAGTCACTTGTTCCCAGTTTGCATCCCAGCTAGCTTTCTGTGCACTTCTGCCAAGAGGCTTAACTGGCCAAAAATGCATGCATTTGTGGCACTGCAAATGCTTCCATTAACTTATGTGTACTGAAGGATGTAGGAGTAAGTTCTGGTTCCATGTATATGTTCTAAAATGTGAACAAGTGGCATCTTTTGGAAGGTGAAAAGGTAAAGGTCAAGTTTGGAGTCTGGACTTGGCTAGTGGGCTGAAGTGGCACTAAGGGAAAGTGAATAAAAGACACTGTAATTGCTGTAGTGTGCATTTAGATATAGTGTAAAAGAACCAAAATATTTTTCAGAGTGATAAAATGCACATGGAAAAACATGGAAATCACAGGCTGTGTTAACAGGCAGCAGAGGTTTTCTTCTATTTCTTTTAGCATTGGGAACAGCACCAGACATTGCTGAGCAGTATTCATGTGTAAACTTGCAGATAAATCCAGAGCAGCACTGACTCTCTGAAAGCTCGTGATGGTAAGAGGCACTTGCAGCAGTTGTTATCCCATGTTTGGACACTTCCAAGGTGGCTGCTTTCAATTCAGCAGAGCAGATGCACACAAGTATTCAGCATGCTGGAAATGCATATGGAGGATGAAACTCCCAGTTAATACCACAGTAAATAAAGTGGGTGGTTGCAGGGCTGTTGCATTTAATTCCCTAAGAATCACTGCAATTAGGCACTCGCCACTCTTCCTCCCTGTTAGTTTCCATGTGGGCTTTACTGCTGAATTTAGTTGCAGAGGCCCTATGAGATGTTAGAGACAGAGAAGAAATGCCTTGGATGAATCTTCACCAGTGGGCAAACTTCAGGCATTTGTTTCTAACATGAAAAAGACCCCCAGCTTCCTGGTGTTTGGTTTATCTTTCCTTGGATAATAAAAAGCCAAGAGGTTTGCTGTAAGAGCAAGACTGCATTTTCAGGGTTTGACTCCAAGGCACTCAGCTGTGAGCAAGCTTTTCACACATCTTGGAGCAATCTGCACACTGGGTGCCTTGCTATGGTACAGTGCTTTAATTCTAAGAGGTTTTTTTTCCTTTTCACTAAAGCATATTTGTTGTGTGGTTGAAATAGATTGGGCAGCTCAAGTGTGAGCTAGAGCATCCTTTAGAAAAAAAAGAAGTATTTGAGGTATCCTTTGTAGAGGAGAAAGTATTCAAAGTGTTTCTGAGTGAAATAAATCTGAAAGAAACAGGATTTTTTATTGCAGTGGAGGGTTGTTATCTTCCATTATGTTTAATATTTTGCTGGAGATATGCTAAATACTGTCTGAATCATTAATAAATAGGTTTCTTTAGAACCATTTATCTGATTGAATTTCTGTGATTTCGTAAGCTGGAAGCTTATAAATAATCTCTTTAAATGCCTTTGTAAACAAATGTGTTTTAATTAGTACAGAGTCATCTTTGGTAGCTTACAAAGTCTTGTAGAGCTGTAAATATGTAATTCCTGACACTTTAATAAAAGTGCTAGCTTAAAGAGGAGCAAGGCAAGTATGCTTGAGTACCAGCTTCTGCTAAGCAGAGTTGGGTACATAATTACATGATTACCAACATTGCATTTGTGGCCATGATATCCAGGACTACACAAAATAATAGAAACATATTAAATTTTCAGTACCATTAAAACCATTTGCAGCAAAATTCTGTCACCACTGTAGAGTGTGACTGTGCACAGAATAAAAAGAGCTGCAGCCCTTAAAAGATGTTGCCTTGTTGTGTCAAGCTCCAGTAAGAAGGGATTGAAGCTGGTATCAGAAGGCAGGCAGATTTTCTCGCCCTCGTTTTACCTTGGTGGCAGGTGAACCATGAAGTCACACTGGGGAAATGTTTACTGCTACATTTCTGCATTTTTTAAAAACTTTGAAATAATGATGTTTATGAGTAATGATGCTGTCAGTGTTCATCCTGACCCAGTGCATGTCACAAAGTATCCTGAGCTTCTCTTTGCTGATTCTGTGTAAAACTCGAGTGTTCCCTCTACGCAGGTATTTGCATTTCATAAATAAATCTGTGAAGAGTCTTCCTGTAAAAACACGACTGTCTTACAATTGCAGTTAGCTCACTTCTGTATTTTATGCTGAATTTCATGTCTGGCAGGGAGATAAAATCACCTTGCTTTAAGGAGGAAACACAACCATTAGTTGACTGCTGGTGTCTCTGACCCAGAGTTGTGGGCTTGGGCCAGACTATTTTGGTTCATAATGTATCTGGATAACATTTGACTTCAGAAGTGAATTTTTGGTGCAGAGATTCTTGTCTGACTTTACCCTATGCACATTATTAAGCCAGATTACACAGTCCTTATGCAACAATGAAAAATTTAGTAACTGCTCTATATTTAAACCTTTGTGTATTAACTTCATTGCACAGCACCAGCATAGGTTTGAATGTGGAAAAAAAAAATGAAACATTAGAGAAGGAATATGAAATGCTTAGGTAACTCTGTCCACTTTGTAATAACATGTCTTCTAAATTAATTTCAAATACGTTTCTATTCTTTGAAGTGGGGGTTTAGTTTTATTAAGTTTGTACTGAATTTGCCTTGTGATAGGGTGTGATGCTGGTTTTGGGCCAAAATGGTTAATGTACAGAAATAACACATTTTTAATTTTTACATCTATTTCAAATCTATTGGTTATTCTCACAGTAGTGAGAATAGTGTGGCTTGTAGTGATTGCATTGCTTGAGTTTGATCTATAGTGTTGTTTTCTTTTCAGAAGAGCACCATACAAATATATCTAGCAGTTGATTCGAGGGTATGTCAACGTCCTGTACACAGGGCTGGTTTACTGGAGTAAAATTGGGACATCTGAAACACAGACACATGTCCAGTCACACAAGTGTTTTTAGCACTAAGGTGCCCTACAGAAAGCACAGTTAGGGCTTGCTTGTGAGGCCAGCATTGTTTCATGCCTGCTCCAGTGGTGCAGTGTGGGGAGAGGTACCATGGGCTGTGCATGGGGAAGCAACAACATCGTGTCTAACCCTGCCAACTGCTGCAGCCAGCAAGAAGGGAAAATCAGGGCAAGCAGTGTGGGAATACAGACATTTAGTGGCTTTTTGGCCATTTCCTAACCTTCCAGATACTTCCTCCATCAGCTGGAGATGCTGCATGTCTAAGATACTAGTATGGCCAGGACAGCTCCATTGCCAGACTGGGCAATCTGCTAATAGCTGGGAGCAGGTGTGGACCAGACAGAACTGTTCTGGGACTTCCCACAGGATGACAGACTGCTGATAGTCTACAGCCAGCTCTGGGTCAGCAGAGAATGGGTACATGTGAGAGTCGTTCTTGTGCTCCGCGGGGCGGTGGAGTGAGACCTGGAGGATGTGCAAGGTGAACACTTGTCATAAATTTGACTTCTCTGTAGTGAGTTTTATGCTCTTGCTCACTATTGTTCAGAAACAGATGAGCGTGGCCCTTCTGACACTTTCAGCAAGTGACCTCTGGCAGTCAGGAACACAGTGCCAGCAGTGGGAACTATTTGTCTTTGGATGCAGCTTCCAGGAAATGCCCACCCTGTGCTACCTGCCATAAACACGTGGAGGACTGTTGGAAGCTTGTCTGCAGGGAGTGCCCAGCTGGGTGGCAGGATGGACAGGCACACATTTCACAGGAACTCAGTACTGTCACCCTGTATCATGAGTGTCTGTGGCCATTTAATGTCACAAGGCCTGGCTGAGGCATGCCATGCTGAGGACTGAGCAGCTTATTTGGGATATGCACCTTGCCTTTGCAGCTGGCTTTGTGCAGCTCAGTGGCCTCTAAATAAAGCCTGTAGATTTGTACTTGAATGGTTTAGGAAACACACCTTTGCTGCTGTCAAAAAACTGTGCAGCTGCTGCTTGAACAGCTATCTGCTGTCTGACTGGCTGCAGGCCATTTCTCTCTGCTGTGCTGGACCTGACAAAGCCCTGGAGAGCCCCTGTGGAAAGGCTGCAGTGGGTCAGGTCACTCCACAAACCTACCAGCAGTCTGTCAATCAGAGTGGCACAGGTGTAAGCCAAACAGCTGTGGATGTTTTGCTGGTACATGAAAGGGAGCAATCTTGTGAGTCAAAAGGGTTACAGGCAATCTTGGATTTACATGCTCATAGACACGAATGTGTGTCTGTGAATGTTTATGGCTCTGTCTGGGTAAACCTTTAAGAACCTCCAAGGACTGCCTTTCTGGGCAACCTATTCTGCTTGTGTACCACTGCCCCAATAAGAAAATTAGTTCCCAATGTCCATCCTGAACCTCTGTATCCACAGCCATTGCCTTTTGTTGTATTATTTAGCCCTACAGAGAAGTATTTTGTTCCCATTGCAACCGCCTGTCAAGTAGCTGTAGGAATTTCTTGGAGTTGTTGCAGTTTCCTTGGAATGAAGATTATCCAGGGTGAACAATGGACTTTCTTGTTTCCTTTTTTTTTTCCTGCATCTTAGTATTCCATTTCTTGATGTGCTGCTTGGATTTCCATCTGGGATTTCATATATGCAGCAAAGCTTATTGACTGTTATTTAATAGACTCATTTAACACAATTATGAAATTGATTAGGATCAAAGATCTTAATATACCTTTGTATGGCAACCCTTTCTTTGGGAAGTGGTGAACCTGCCTTTTCATAGCCAAACACTTGAGCAAACTGGAGTCTCCAAGGACTAGAGTGAGTGAGTACTCTTCCTGTGATGGTCTTCTGGTGGATGTCCTTGTTACTTAGGAAGATTCTTAATACCATCTTTTTGCTGCTTTGTCCCTCCATGTTGTGTGGCTCCAGGGTTCATTCTGCCATGGGCTCTGAAACCCCTGCTTCTACTGCCCATCATGGCTTACATGGATTCAAAACCAGTTTGAGGCAGTTCCTGCTGTAGCCTTTGGGTCAGTTGTCAGCAGGTGGCTTTGTCCTTTCTGTGACTGTGAGGAACCACCAGACAGCTGCTAGACATGGCCCCTGCCCTGGAACGCTGACCAGCCTGGGCTTCTCAAGCACTAGAAGAGCTGTAAAGCAGACTCAGAGGACCCTGCTGTGAACTTGCTTATGGAGAAACACTGGAGTCTTGAACATCTGAAACCCCTTTATCATCTGGCACAAAGGACAATGTGATAAATCAGACTGGGCACCCATGCACCTCTCCATATGTGGGGCTACACCCAAAACAGAGAGCTGCAGGCTTGATTTGGATTTTGGATGGCATTTTTTAGATCCCTGCCTTCCCAGATGAAATCAGTATCAGTGATGAGGGGGATATTTCTCTGCATCTACCTGAGGTGAGGAAATTGCCCTTTTCTGTCAGCTCTGGCGTCCAGGCCTGATACCACACTGAGGTTGGAAGCTGGAGCAGAGCATAATTACCCAACTTCAACCATGTTTCATGCACAGAGACTGTTACCCCGTTGCTCTGACACCAGGCTGCTTTTTTTTTTCCTTTCTTTTTGTTATTTTTTTAGGTGGAATTTAAGGCGTGAGCTGCAAAACACAAAGCAGCTCTGGCTGTGATTACCTCTGTGAGTGCCTTTCCCTCCTCCTGTGGTCACAGGCAGCCGAGGAAAAGCAAAAGCTGTCAGGTCCCTGCAGAAAAAGAGAGAAATTGGTGCTGGCAGAGTCTGTACGAGACAACTTATCTGCTGTGAAGTTTGAGTCCCTTGTTCCTGCTGGTGTGATCTGTTAATGTAACATGCCTGAAATGTTTTCTTACATTCTTACAGTTTTTTCTAAGATGTGCAAGATGAAAAACGTGGGGATATTTACTCCAGTACTAGAGGAGTTGTGGTGGGCTGGTTTTCTTTTTGTACATTTTTTTGTACATGTTTTTGTACATTTACAATCTATGCCATTGATGATAATATACAAATTAGTCACATAAACATGTCTGCATTTATGTAAAGATCTATGTAAAGCTTATGCTTTAAAATCTGTAATGGATTCATAGGTGTTGAATAATTAGATGAAAGAAAAAGTCCTTTTAAGAAAAAAAAAAGGTGAAGTTAGAGGAAGTCTCAGCAAGTGTGTTTAGTACATTTACTGCTATCAGTATCAGCTGATACTGAGAAAGCCTTAAAGCAGTTTTGTTAATATTCAGCTCTTTTAATTCTTCTCACTGGTCACTTAAAAATACTCTTCTTAGATTCAGTCCCATGTTCTTCATGGCACTTCTATAAAGTACTGCTCTACTGGGCTGGCAGGTAACATAAAAGAGTTTGTGCTTTAAAAAGGCACACAGCCGTGCCCCTGAACCTTGGTGATATTTCTGTGAACTCTTCAGTTGATGGCAAGGAAGTGCTCTAAAGCCTTGCTTTCTCCCTGTGGTAAGCAGACTTTCCTCAAATAGCAAGAGGCAGATAAGTTCAGTATGTAGTCTGGTTTCATTAATGTTTTCCAGAATTAATACTAAGTAAATCTCAGATCAGCAGTTCTGTATATTCCTTATCAGACTTTTAATGGCTCCAAGTATATTGCTCATTCAATTTCTCTATTTACTATTTGGTACTATCCTTCTCCTCTTCCTTCCCATATGCTCCTTCATCTTCAGTCCCCACTTTCTCGTCATCAGTCTAAGTATAGTTGCATCCAGGTTGGGCTGAGTGACACAGACTCATGTGTATGTTCAGAGCCATTTAGAAAACCAAAAGATTATTTGAATTTAGTCCCTGACACAAGTTTTTGTGTTTAAAAGCAACTACCCCCAGTAGTTGTTAGAGATTACAGACGCAGAAATAAAAATTTGCCTCATTAAGATTTTCTGTATAAATACCAGTAGTCCCTAATTTGGATATTTCACTATTTTAAAGATTGATATTCCAGTTTAAGGTAGCAGCCTGATGATCTGATGGGGCTATTTTTTTGTGAATACTTCAGCCAGTCTTTGTTGGTGTTGTTTAAATAAAAGCATTTAGATGCTTAAATTTAGAGCCTTGTATTTAAAAACCATCCCCAGACTGAAACAAAAAGTCTGTCACCAGTTTTCTCTTGTGAATCACATTTTTACCAAAAATCCTTTCTCCCTAAGTGGCTTGAAGAAAAAATTTAAAATGTTATGGAAATGCTTTGTGGTTTCTTAGCTAGTACACTGCTGATTTACACGCAAACAGAACTAAACATGTATGTAGTCATTACTGTCCTTATTAGTTCTGTTTTGCTTTGGGTTCTTTCACTATTAATTCTCAGGTTGTTTCCACATTTCACTAATCATTCCAATTACCAATGTTTAATTTGTCATTTGCTGCATATTAAATCCTCTTCAGCTGCATTTTAAACACTGATGCTGGACTGTGGTTCTGAACTCATTGTTCAAAAGAAAGTTTGTTCTCGACCAGAAGTGTTGAATTCCCTGCAATGTTTGTTTCCTTCATGCAGCATCGAGAAATTTGAAAAAGATGATTATTCACCTCACACTTGGGATCTGCTTCAGTTCCTCTTACAGCTGTGAGGGTGATGTTGGCTCCAGGTCACGGCTTTGCTCAGCCTGTGACAGGCTGGCAGAAAGGAGGATAGTAGTTACTCATGGAAGCACTTCCACATCCATTTCTATCTCATTGCAGAACTGTGTGGATTCCTGTTCAAGGGCTGTGAATTAAAACCAGGAGAGATTTTCTTTAGGATGTAACTGCAGAAACACACTCACATGCAGGTCTTTGGTTGGCCACTGCCTGGTTTTGGATAGGTCAAGCAACTCTTTCATGGACTGTTGTATTGCCAGCTGCTTTCTAGTTTGGAAGACATTTGTAGAAGCAGTATTTTGTTCATCCTTTTTTTACTGATAGATATGGCAGTAATACAGGAGAGATTGTTGAGAGCAGCACTAGTGATGCTTGCAAGGGAGTAACAGAGAAAGCAGGACCTGTTGTTGAGGAATATGGCTGGAAGTGTTTTCTCTTGTGTGTTTATAATAAACACAGTGCAGTGCAGCGTGAGAAAGAATGTCTCCTTCTGGGGGGACTGTGGGTCAGTAGAAGGGAGGAGAAGGGGCATCAGGACCTTCCTGTTAAAAAAGCATGGTTGGAAACAGCTCTGAGCTGTGAAGAGCTGCATGGATGCCCTTGGCTTGCGTAGCTGGAGTGTGTCCTATTGCAGCAGGCAGGGATAGGAATGGGGAGAGGGGGATCAGGATCTGCAGCTGCCCACAGCTCTGTCTGTGCCTGCAGAAATCACTGCATTGGACCAAAATCCCAGGTTTTTTTCCTTACCCAGCCACAGGATGAGTGTGCAGCCTTGCCTGGATGTCTCAGATCTCTGAGCATACTCCCCTTTGGTTAAGATGGGACTGACCAGGCTGAGCAGACTGCTCTGAAATACAGGTATGAGCCTCCTGTCTGAGTGTGCCAAGCAGCATTACTGCATTTCAAGTGACCTTTCAGTCTGAAACTTTGCCAAAGGGAGGGGAAAGGAAGCCACAGTTGACTCGAGTTCTGCACAGAGATCCTGCAAACAGATGGTGTTTGCATATAGGAGATTCTGTTCGGGTGCAACTCCACTACAACTCTTGGTTTTTAATGCTTGCAGGCGGGCTAAACTCCGGCTATATTTGGAACAGCTCAAACAGCTTGTGCCTCTCGGGCCGGACAGCACCAGACACACCACTCTAAGTCTGTTGAAAAGAGCTAAGATGCACATCAAGGTAAAAACATTCATCCATGGTTTTATTTCTTTTAAGGGAGAATCTTCCAGAATGTGTATCCATAGAGAGGAAACAAATTTTCACACAAAATCTATATCCATATGTCCAATCTTCTGGATTTATTGGCCTTTATTACTTGCAGGGATTTCAGTCACAGTGTCAAAGTTTAGTGTTTTGCAATTTAGCATCTCAGATATATAAAACAGTGGTTTTGTGATTTCTTAGTTGCTAGCTAGTGTATTTAATGATTTACACTATAATTTTAAAAAATCTGTAAAAGCTGTTCTTTGATTAATATATTTATTTTTAAGAACCAAGCAAAGTAGCATTGTACTGCGTTTACTAAAATGTAAGAAGCCAGATCCATTAATAATGAAAAAAAAATAATAGAATCAAAAAGATCGTGTCTATTAGTGACCCTTACCCCATCAACATTTTGGGGTAAAATGTTGACCAGGTTCATTCTCATTTAAATGAAACAAAAAATTAAATGCAATCTCCTGTTAGTTGCTACTCCCCTTGTTACAAGTTTAAAACAAAAAACAGCCTTAAATCTCACGTATGATCCAGCAGCAGTTCAGTTTCTACATTTGCACAGGTAATTCAAAGGAAATTATTCCTCAGGCCTTCTCTCTCCAAAGACATCTTCACTCCCATTTTCACTGTCCTTGTTTTCAGGGAACAGGGTTATATGCAGAAATAAGACAAAGAGGTATTCAAATGTAAAAGTTAAAGAACAGGTTTCTGCTGCTGTGTCCAGGACTGTAATTACTGATCTGGCATTTTTTCAGTGTTACAGAGAAACAGGTCAAGAAAAGTGTCAGACAAAATTGAACACTGCCAGTAATCTTGGAATATTTTGGAGAACATCCTGCTGATGCACAGCTTTAAGATTCACTGCTGTTACAGAAGTGGGTGTGATTCATATGAAGGAATAAAGATTAATTTAAGCAAAACCATTCTTGTGAACAAGTTTACAGAGCTACTTTTTCAGCACTTCTAAGCACATTTACTCCAGCTGGGCAACCCCTGTTTTTACCATTTGAGATTTTGGCCTCTTGTTTATAATTCAGGCTAACATGCATGAAAGGCACTGCATGTGGTTTTTGTCTTGGGCTGCCCCCCTATGATGGGCTTATGCATACAAATTGAAAAAGTGTTTTTACAAGTGGCGAGTGTGTGAGATTAGCCCTGTAGTTACCATTTCAGCTGCTGATAAAAAAAGCTGGGAACAGATTCTTTCCAGATCTGTCTCGCACAGCACCAAGTACTTGTCTTCTGAAAACCAAGACTGAAGTTAAACTTTTTTTTAAAGATTTTTAACTGAACTGCCCAAACTGGGTTAGCATTTAATTGCTCCCCTTTGTCAGGTCAGCTCCCTCCCCTGCCCTGCCAGAGCTTGCCCGTGCCCAGCTGGCATTTTGAACACAGTCATTAGTTCTCAACTTTTCACACACACACGCCCCCCATATATTGAGATCTGCTCTGAAACACTGGATGGTTTTGAGTCTCCTGGATATGAATCACGGAGTTCTTTCCTAAAATAGTTGTTAGAGTTCGGGATTGCAGCCAGGAAAATACAGGAAAAGGAAGTCTGATCAATTGGGCACATTTGGTTCGTTGTGTACATGGATGTACCAACCCCTTTTCCTATTATAACATTGTGTATCCACCTATGATGATTATCTACAGTGCATTGCCTGGGAGGGGGCTTAAAATGTTGGAGAAGAAGGTAGATTTCATTGAGCCAGGAAACTGCCCCATTCACAGGTGTCAATTATTTTTTCAAACACTTTCATTTCAGGCTTGCATGGGAACAGCAAAATCTCTGAAAGGGTTTTGCTTGTGTTTTGCTGTGCACTGTCCCAGCCTGCTCTCCTCAGAAAACCAAGCCTAGGTTCATTCAGACAGCAGGGAGGAAACTTCAGCAGCTGTATTCACTCCCTGAACATCTCCTAAATCTCCGTGATCATGTAAACACAGCTCACAGAGAAATCCGCTCACTCTTACAAGTACTTTTACTGCTACAACCTGTAATTTACTGCATCAGATAGATAATTTTTTTAATAATAGAAGGTGTTCTGATTTCTGTATCCTTCATGCTTTTAATCCCATCATACTCTTAAAAATTTTTCCCTAATTACGCAGTCAATTTTTGTAAATGGCTAGCAGTGATTTGGAGAGGGGCTCAGTTCAAATACAAAAAGGTAATTTATTCCTGTTACTGTATTTGGACCAACAGTGCAGCACATTTTACCGGGTGTGAAGTATTATTTTTATTTCCAAAATTAATATCTGCTTTTATTCTGTCAGAGGGGAGATTTTGGGTAGATATGTGAAGGATCCTTTCACAGGCTGTTTGCTGAGAAATTCTGAATTAATACCACCGACTTTGTAGGTGATATCACAGAATTATCATACTTTCTCTGCAGAAGTTCAAGGACAAAAAAAAGCAAGAATAAAGAGAGTTGTTAGTAAATTCCTCCTTCTATATATAATTAATGCTGCTTATTGTTAATGAAGTTTTTTAAATGCTAAAATTTTCCATGGCCTGCGGTAGGAGGAAGAACATTCAGAGGCTCACGATGGTTCCTTTATGGTGATAGGTGAAGTTAAGAGA
Organism: Urocynchramus pylzowi; assembly: GCA_013397555.1. Lineage (NCBI taxonomy): Eukaryota > Metazoa > Chordata > Aves > Passeriformes > Fringillidae > Urocynchramus > Urocynchramus pylzowi. The sequence continues at coordinate 810,671 of VZRH01003617.1, forward strand.
CTCATCTAAAGATGCATTATGTTCTCACTGAAACCTGACCTGTGCTCAAGTTATCAAAGATGATGCTGGTTTCACCTGATAAAATTATTTAAATATTCCCCACAGCCAAGGCAACAATAATTTCGTCTTAGCCAAGGAATGTCTGCTAGTGGCAAGAGAGTCTCTGAGGGATTTTTTTTTATTAATAATTTTTTTTCCCCTGTAACCATATATCTTACTGTGAAACAAATTCAGCCTGCTAAAATTGTACTGACCTCTACAGAATGCTAACTAAAAAATTGAACTTTTAAATTTAATTTTAACTTTATATTAATTACTTCAAATACTTAAATTGCTTTCAAATTACTGTTTACGAGAAGACCTTAAGTTACTTTATGCTTTGACATGGGTACAAACTTTCAGCTTACTGTGTCTCTCTCCCTTTAAGAAATTGGAAGAACAGGACCGAAAAGCTCTAAATATTAAAGAACAATTGCAGCGGGAGCACCGCTACCTCAAGCGCAGATTGGAGCAGCTATCCGTGCAGGGCATGGAGCGAATCCGCACTGACAGCATGGGATCAACAATATCCACTGACTCTGAGCAAGGTAACTGAGCCAGGCCTTCCCAGAGGGGCCTGCAGGAGCACGAGGGAAAAGGGAAGTAGGGAAACAAGGAAATGTCATTTAGAACTAAAATCAAGCTTACAACAAAACCCAGACAAAATTAGAACATAATGCGATTTGAAGAGTAAAAAAATTAAGGCATCTTTTTCACATTCTTTGAAAAATGGTCTTTTTCCTAATCACTTTTGAAGCTGTTAATATTGTGTGTATTTTTAAAGCTATTTATCCTGCATGTGTTTTTGCCAGTTTTATTAACAATTACCATTTAATGTTTTGAATTTTTAGCGTAATTACTGGTAAAGCTGGCATAATATTTTCTCGTGGAAAAAAAAAATCTTATTTAGCTTAATTCATTTGTGTGAATAAATTATTTCCACATCATTTATTGTGAAATTTTAAAACATTTTCTGTGCAACGATCACCAAGGGCTCACTGCATTTGGTTCTCATTTAAGACAGCTCGTCAAGCTGGCTGTTGCCATTTCTCATTTTCCCATTTGGAAGTTTTTCTGGGTGGAACAGTCGCCCAGGCTGGCTGTTTCAGGGCCCAGGGGGTTTGAGTGGTCAGTCTTGGGGCACTTACCTGGGGACAGGTGGTCGCACCATGGGCAGCCAACACCTGCATGGGTGGAATTACCATGGGCAGTGCTGCAGTACGACAGCCGCTGAGGGCCAGCCTTTTTCTAAATCAGTGTCTATGTGCAGGTTGGAACAGTTCTGGGAAAGCATTTGGTATTGATGTCATGCAGTATATTTATGTGGCTGAGGACAGAAGGGATTTTAATTCTGAGGTGGACAGGATGATCCTTTCCTCAGGAATTACTGTGCCAGTTCTTATTCTTTTTTTAATTATTTCAGCTGAAGTGTGATTCAGGTGTTGATTGACACTGGCCCATGACTAGTTTCTACAGCTTTCTGAAAATGTGCCTTCTTATGTTTTCTTTAGAAGTAGACATTGAAGGAATGGAGTTTACTCCAGGTGAAATGGACAGTATTGGAAGTGCCAGTGATGCTGAAGACCACTACAGTTTGCAGAGCGGTTCGAGTGACGGAGGTTACACACATTCCCGCAGACTGAATGCCAGGCTCTCATAGTGCCTGAGTGACCCGCTCAACTCAGGACCATCTGACTGAAGCACTTATATATGAATATTCCAGAGGTGTCAACTGCCACTCTTCCGGGAAACCCCAACCACAATACTCTGACATGGAGGTTTCTTACCCACGGTTCCCTGCACTGTAACCACAATATTAGATATTGTAAATCATGGGTTTGCTGCAGAGAACTGTGGTTAGGTACAGTTGTGACTTAAAGCTAGCTTGATGTAGCCATCCTGCAAATTAAAGGAAATAAATTATGTCGTTCCATTCAAGAAGTATTAAATTCAAACTGTTTGGAAGCATGGTATAAGGGAGTTTGACAGTTCATTTTGATTTTGCAGAAACCATTTTCAAACATGGAAGAATAAATGAGATCTATAATGTGTTAGTGATTCAGAGATACAAAAACCTAAAACTACTTTTTGTGGTATTTTTTCATAGAAAAAACCCCAAACCCAAAACATTTTGAATGCTGTATAGTGGGCTCCATAGAGTAAATTCTTTCAGCAGTTGTTGTTTGGGTGAAGCAGGCAGATAAATCTTCAGATCTCAAATGATCTTCAGAAAAGGTCGTATTTACAAGTCACTACTGTACTTCAAAATGGGGGAAAAGCCAGCTCTAATAATGACTTCATGTGGGATGATCTCAACTTTCTTTTGCTTTTTATATTCAATATCCAACCAGCAGCAAATCATTCTATCCATGTTAACGGGAGGAGTAGAAAGCAACATGGCAGTTTTAACCTGTTACCGTGGAATGGATGACATTTGAAGCATTTCAGTGGTTTTATGGGTTGTTGTTGTCATTTCTTTCTCTGAAGAATACAGAACTCAAGTGATCCAGTTTGTGATAGTTAATCTTTCCTTGCAAGGAAATGAAATCTCTGTTTGCTTGTATTTTTTTTTTCTTTTCTTCTATTTACACATGTCAATACATTTTTATGGAAGGCATGGCTTAAAATTACAGTATTCAGCTAGAAGATAATTAATTTTTTTTTCTTTTGCACACTATAATTGCATTTTCTATTCTTAAAAAAGTGCAAAAAAATTAAAATGTATGCTGTAAAACAGCAAGTTTATTTAGTACTCATCAAGCTGTTCAGAACATATTTACCCAAATTGTAGCAATACTATGAAGATGTATTTTAATACAACTTCTGCTTAGTGAAGTCATTAGAGCTTGGCTTGCCGGGTAAGAAAAAAAATGGACCAGTCTTTGCATTATCTGTTTAAAGAAGGTCTTTTAAAAAAATTTTTAAAAAGAAGAAAAAAAAAAAAGAAAAAAATTGAAAAAAAAAGAAAAAAAAAAAGAAAAAAGCTATAAACACTTTTAGGGAAGTGATTTTAGCAAGTGTAGTCTATATTTCCTGTAAGAGATTTTGTATTATATTTTCCTAAATGTTCTCATTTACTTGTATAAGGAGGGGAATGGTACAGACCCAGACCAGAGTCTCAGGGACTCTTCACCTTTGTCATATTGTGCCTTGGTGACCATTTATGTATGCCTCTCCTTCTCATTGTTTAAAGGACAACTAAGCTTTGTTTCAAGACCCTCTGTTCAAATGGTCAGTTGTCCACCTTCTTACGGATGAAGCAGAGAGGTGTATTTATATCTTCACCCTCTCACAACTGATTCAGTGTGGCTTTAAGTAAAATCATGAAATTAGGTTTTGGTGCGAGGGTTAATTGTCTTTGTATGAGCCCTCCCTTGGATTCTGCAGCACCCGAATCTATTTTTTGTTAGCTTATAAAGTCAGGGTCTCTGTGAGACCAGCGCTCAGTGGCTTGGGAAACACAAACGTACTGTGTAAGGCTATGGGATGTCCAAGTGTGGTGCCATTTTTAGCATTCAGATACAAGACCTCATGACAGACTGACCATAATGATCAAAAGCAAAGGTTCAGTTGTTCTTTCAACATCTGACATACGTGTCCTCCCTTTGGCTCTTACAACACGGAGTAGAAATACGAATACATTTTGTGGCAGCTTACAGATCCTTGTTTGCACTCTCGCTTACTGCTTGGAACTTGCCAACAAGGAAACGTATACATTTAATTTACATAACCTAATGGACGGCCACCCCTACTTTGGCTCTGGGGAGGGGCCTAAGGTTATCAACTCTGGCAGCTGAATAAGAGAACAATTAACCTTTTCTGTGATGCAGGTTTTGGTATTACATTCTATACACCTTGCATATTACTAAAATCCTCATTGTTGGGGAAAGCACACAGCAATATACTCATTGTGTGTAGCTGACAAGCAGCAGAAATTACTAGCTCCTTTGGTGCATATGTAACTAATTTCCAAATCATGGAAAAACAAAAATAAGAGTTTACTTTTAACACACGACTGTTAACAGGAAAAAAAAAAAAAAAAAAAGAGGCTAGTATATTGTTGCTGTTCATTTATTATATAATGAACACATTCATGGATTGTAAAGTGTTTCCTTTCATGACAAGCAGCTCTTGCACAGAACCTCCTAATGAAAAGAGATTTGAAACTTACAGAAGGAAAACCGAGACTTTAAATTGAACATTATTGTACCTTAGGTCAACCTGAAATTTTCCTTTTAAAGATGAATGTGCTAACTTAATGAGTTCTTCCACGCTGGGTATCCATGGCTTTGTAGATCTTATATTTTCAATAAAAATTACTCGAATAATCTTGAGTGGAAATAAAAAGGGTTTATTTGTTTTTACTTTTTCAGTTGTTACAGCTGGGAGCTATTAACGCTGGTAAAGAAAAATGACACCATACTGCCTGTGTCATTCTCCCTCGAGCACAGCCCAATTTAAGGTGGAATTTTCAGGCACAGCCCCCGGACAGCAGCAGCCCGTTAGAGGCAATGGCACAGCAGTTCTAGGCTCAGGTTTGGGGCAGAGCTGCCGGCAGTGGGGACAGTCGGGGCTCTGACGTTCTTCCAGGTTCTGCTGCTGGGCAGCCAGTGCAGCCCTGCCTGTGGCCACAGCACCTCGGGATGCAAACAGTGTTAATTTTATTGTTTTTTCTCAGCTGGACACTTGTGTGTGTGCCCCGTGTGTGTGTGCACAAGTGTACCTGTGCCCACAGCGGGACTGCAAAAAGCAAACTGTTTGCTGCAAGATTCAGTCCTGCCCCCGCCTCGGCAGCTCTGCCGTGTTGTCATGACCGCGCTTTTAGCAGGCGAGGAGGTGCTGCTGCTCGCTTCATCCATTTCCTCCGCAGTTACCACATCGGAAAAGGAGTAGGGACAAGATTACAGGGCTGCTAGGTCTTTTTCTCGGTGGAAGGGGCTCTGGAGAGATGAAGTCATGGCAAAGTTCTTTTTCTGGAGACGTAGAGGTTTGGCCTGTTTCCTGGGGGCGAAGAAAGGAAGGGCTTTCCCTTGCAGCACGCAGGTGTCGGAGGATACACGCCTCTGCACCGCTCCTGGATTAGCGCTTGCCCCAGCTCCGTGCCTGCACTCTGGCATCACCGGAGGGAGGCACAAAACAGCCAGCCTAAAATTGTTAGTTCTTCCTGCATATTCCCCGCTGCAATTCAGAGGATGAATCCTCCTTCGCATCCATCCTCTCTCTGCCCAGCTTGTACCCTGCCAGGCCCATTGCAGCTGATTTATTTATCTGCTGAAAAGAGCAGCTTTGGCACTGGAAGCTCTGCAATACATTATTAACCAGAGATTGGATCCTGTATTGTCTTCTGCAAAGAACAAACTCGGTTCAGAGTGAGTTTTAGCAGGTTAAAACAGAAATAAAAAAAGCCTCCCAAAAATCCGTGAGAAGGACAGTTTTCCATGTGGCATTTATAGATGAGTTTCAATCCTTATTTATTAGTGTAAGATTTGGAGTTGAAAAAAAACAACATAAAATCTAACACATCTAACTTGATCTAACTTACAGAATTAAGATTGACTTCAATGGTGTTTTATTTTTGACATGGATGAGTATGGGTTCAACTATACCATGTGCCTATAATTATAGAAGTAGAAAAAAAGTTACTCATTGATCTACAAAAAAAATTTACAATTATAAATACCAGTATTCTGAGCATCTGACTGTACACTTTGCACAACCCATTTCAGTGGGTGAACTTAAAATGCCAAAAGAGGAGAACTGGGCAACAGAAAGAGGTGAAGTTACGAGTGTGGGCTCTGCCTGCAGACCTGCTCTGGGCGGGTACTTCTGCTTTTCCTGGAGGTACTTACAGCAGCCTCTGCTCCTGGACAAGTGATTTTTTCACCATTTTACTAACTTTTTGACAGACTGGTAATTAGTGGTGAAATTTTTCATCCTTGCAGATCAGCCATGTGGAAAGAAACACATTTTTGAAAATAACCACATCATCACAGCTTTTAATTAAGTAATATTAATTTTATATATTTCATTTTATGATGATAAAGGAATGTCTTCAAAACAAATTACTCTTTCATAAATCTGTTCAATTTGTTTTTAAATGGTAGAGGCCATTGGTTGTGCGTGGTATGAGGCAGTAACAGTGCTGATATTTAATCCATTAACTTACACTTCCCAAAATTGATGGAAGAATAATTGAAGCCCTTTAGGAACCCTTTAAGGAAGAGCTGCACTCCCTACAAATACTAATGGGGCAAACGCATCAGAAATTAATTTTGCAGCAATGAAATGAGCCAATTTGCTTAAGTGACTATCTAAATGCACTGCTGTTAATTGGCAGCTGTAAAGAAAACATCCAAGTCTGTTCCGTAGCTACCCAGAATTAGAATGCAGGGGGTACATGAAACAGAAAAAGACCATTTGGTCCCCTTGGCTGTTCTCTCCACCTCAAGTATTGTAAATAAGCCCAGGAAAGGATTCCTGGGGAGGCATGGACAGCCAGAGGCTTGCCTGTTGGCAAAGCAGAGTGAAGGTGCCCCAAGTTCAGAATTCCTTTCTTTCATTTTGCACGAGGGCATAAACTGTGGTTACACAGGATTTATGGCGTTGGAAGGGTCTGTGCAGGATGAGTGTTTAAGATGAAATTTTGGTGCAGGTGAAGCACTGACTGAGAGCCTTCTGCTGCTTACTGGTAAAATTGTTACCTAAAGGTGTTAGCAGGTGGGTTCTGTGCCAGAGCCTCTGGGTCCCAGAGCCAAAGGAATGGTTCATAGTCTGTGAGATGCATTTGACTGTATGATACAGATTCATCTGTACACACGTACATGGCGCTTGCTACGTTCTGTAGCACACGGAGTATTGTGTTGTATCATTATCTCCTCATAATATAAATACAAATTTTTATACCTTTTTGTTGTGTTACTCAGTTTTTTTTTGAACTTTCATCACTTGTTTTTTGTGCATAATGTTTCTTCTCTTCACAGTTCTTTACATACTGCAAATCTTTACATGTCAGCTTATTGCATGTCACCTATTTCATAAGGAGCTCAATGAGTTTTAGCAATTCAAATTAATAGCATGGTATGAAGGTTGGGTTGCTACTTAGAGTTCTTTTACACACACTGGCCCATTGAAACCCCAACAGTCATTAATCTTATTTGTCTCTAGCATGGGTGCTGTATAAATTTCCACTATTACATTTCTGAAGACAAACTAACCTGTTTGCAAAGTGCAAATTGAAATGCATTAGTGTCTGTTCTAAGTAATTATACTTGAAATAATTTCAGCTTGGTACAAGACAGGGAAAAAAGCATTAAAAGACAGCCTACAAGTTCTGCATGTTTATTTTGTCAAATATGAACGTCACATCACAAGTGATGTGCAGCCAGACAAAAACAAGCCTTTTAGCTGATGAGAGATGAGAGGAAGGACAGAGCTGGAATCCTTCTGTAAATTACATTGTTTTCTCTCAGCTGCAGTGTGTGACATCCCCTGGTTTGTGTTTCAGTTTGTCATGCATGTTAGTCCTAAATACAGTGATACCTTAAAAATACAGAAATAATAGTTTTACTATTCACTGAAATCATGGCTAGTAGCTAGCTGATACATTTATATTTGATTTTAATAAGCTGAGCTGCTGAATCAGTAAGATACTCATGTGCAAAGCATAGTAAACTAATTTTTCTATCACAGTTTTCTTTGAAATTAACATTATCACAAAATAAACATAAAAACAATCTAGCACTTAATAACTTTTTATAAATTAATCTCCAACAGAAAAAAATAGCTACAACAAAATTTTAGCAGTGCTGTACTTTGTGACAGCCCCAGTTTTCTCAGCACAAGAACTGCACTGGGTAAAAAAATTCTTATAAATGTGGTGGCACTATTTTTGTAAATGCTGTACAGTTTATGATCTGTACAGCTCTGTTTATGACATTTGTCATATCATACAATTTGTTTAAAAGAAAAATAAGTTTCCTCATTTTGCTAATGATGGATGTTTCAAATTTAATACTAAGCATCCAGAAGCTTCCTTGCCTATCAGGATGAAAACTGGGGTTTTTATTCAAAACAGGGTCAGGAGAGTAAACGAACAATTTTCTAGGAAAAAAAAAATATATCCCTTTGTGCATTATATGTTTAAATACATTAGGAGTGGCAGCCTGAATGTGTAGGAGCTTCTTGTATATTTACGGTACTGAATCCAACAGAGCTGAAGGAAACTAATCACTCTGACCTGCTTTTCTGGGAATACAAGGTCTCAGAATGAAATCTACCATTCCTCTGGAGAGAAGATCCATGCACTTGGCAAAGAAAGCAAGCTGGTGCCAAATTCTTGTCCTCTGACTTTGTTATAATAAAAGTTCACATGGCACTTTAAAAGTTGTGCTTAATCCAGAATACAATTTTGCTTAAAGCAATTAATTACATTTTAGGACAGGGTGTTTCCAAAGAATGATTGTTGTTCCAACAATCTGCAGCAGGGACCTTTGCAATCCTGCTGCTGTGAGCAGATGTGCAGTGTGATGCAAAATCAAAAAGCTTCTGTACAGTTACAGCTCACCAGCTAAAAGCCTATTTCCTTGCCTCCTCTGTGTTGATTTTTTTGTCTCCCCAAAACCAGACCATAACCTAAACAAAACCCTAAAGCAGTAACAAGCAAACGACGTTGAGTTTTTCATCTGACAGATGTATCCCAGTGGGAGGATTCAGACGGGGCAGCTGCAATGCCTGTGTGGTGGCACTGCACTCCTTGGCTGTTTGCTACAGCCTCAGACGATGTACAACCGAGAGCTCCTCTCCCAGGTGGCAGGCACAATGATGTCATATTTTGCAGTGGAACAAACAGAACATGGTATGGACGGAATACTGCAGAGCTTGCAGACATCCTTCTAGAAATGTTTATGCCTTAATCTGCTGGAATTCACCATAAAATGGCTTGTAAAGGCAATATGCTATCTAAGCAGCCTCTCCAGTTCTAGGAAACAGATGCAAAACAACTGCTCCTAGAATGGAAAAAAAAGGGTAAGGTAAGCCTTAATTATGTTTTGACTAAACACAACCAAAAAAAAAAAAAAAAGAATCAGAGGAAAACAATCTTGACCCAAAAGGAGTTGCAAAAGCAAATGCTGAAGCACATGGGTCTGAGGTTGGGTGGGGAAAGGGACTGTTAGAAATTTTGATATGTTTGTAGAAGGCTGTTGTTTAATCTCTGCCCTAAGAGCTGATGGATGGTCTAACAGATGAAAATTTGTTTCTTTTCAGAGGCTTGTTCTTTCGAAATGAGAAATTTAAGTGCACAGTGTTCTGACCTGAAATATTTCAATTCTAGCCTGAATTCCTATGCCAGCGGGGATTATGAGATCATGCTGTCTGTCAACTCCTCTTTCGTCCATCTGTTCCCCTCCTCCTTTTCTTGATAACTTCTGAACCTTCTGGCTAATTTTCACCAAATTTGACAAAGCAGAGATAAAATGGAGCCTGCAATTAATATTCCATGATGAAAACTTTAATGGAAATTCCATGTCTGGGTAGAAAGAAAAATAAATTATTTCCTGCATTGAACATGGCCAAATTGAGCTCTTCCCTGTTTTCAAGAGGTGGCCACTGGCCAGCATAGACGTAGCTCCAAACCTGCTACAGAATGAGCATGTAGTGCTGCTTTCCCAGGTGAACAGATGGGGACATAGGTTTTGGGAAAGGCCACCAAGGAGGTGGGACATCATAGCTGTGTGAGTCTGGAAGGGGGGACAGGAGCCAGTCACACAGGGAACTGAAGGCGTGAGTTGCAGCTGTGCAGGCAGATGATTTGATAGACAAAAGACAGGCAAACTTTTCTCAGATGTATTTGTGGACTTCATTGGCAGAAATGCCTTTGGATAGCAGAATTTTAGGAATTTTTCTATGTGTTTAAAATTTGCTTTTACACCGGCATTTTTACATGAGTTATGCTGATATTTATTAAAAAATATCCTAAAACCCCAAACCACAACCCTGTGAAGCATAAGTCTACAAAATACCACTGTGGGAGAAGTTCATTTTGGTGCAAGTAACTGACTGAACTGAAACAGCAGGGCGTTATGAAATAAGCTGGTGAATGCTTTTGTTCCTTCCCTGTTGGACAGACACAATGCACTCTATCTGCAAGATGATTTGAAAAATTCAGCCAGCCTAAATTGCAGCTGCAGATCAGACTGTAATCTGATGGGGAGGAATTCAACACTACAGCTCTTTTTGCCCATGAGAACTCCCTGCCAGGTCAGGGTTTAGTCTAAAAATGTCTTTCACAGACCACATTATACCAGAAACCAACATTCTGCAATTTGCAAGTGATACAGGTGCTGATTTTGATCAAAAAAGCCAAACGTGAGCTTGCCTTAGCTGTGCTAAGCTGCAAGGTTGCTCATTTCCCTGTGTTGGTTCATTTCAACAATTGCATTAAGTGAGATTAGAGAAGCTGCACATTTAGGACAGTAGTGGGAGGGCTCAACCACCCACATATGGACTGGGTCAGTGCTTCATCAGGGTGAAATGTAGAGATAACATCTCTGGATACAATAAATTATTTCTTTTTAGAATAACTGGCCCTATGAACCACAACAAAAAGAAGTGCCATTCTGAATTTAGTCTTCAGCAGTGCAGAGGATCTAATTCAAGAGCTATTAGTGGGTGAGCTGCTCAATAGTAGCAACCACAATATAATTAAACTTAACACTAAGATGAATGCAAGACAAATAAAGCAAACAGATACTCAATTTTAAGAAAATGACTTATGCAAAAATGGGGAAAAATGCCAAAAAAACCCTAAATGAGCAGTTCCAAACCAAGAAGCCTGCAAACATCCATAAGGCTTAAAAATACAGTTCCAGAAGCCAAGGTAAAATGTCTGACATTAATAGAAAAACATGGCATAAACCTTCCCCCTTTGTATGACTCAGTGAGAAATTTAAGGAGGCTATTGCAAGGCACATGGGGAAGCCCAGGAAAATGTGGCATGCGAAATGTAAAGAGGAAGTGAAGACAGCTAAACTCGAGGAGTGGCTGATAAGGGATGCTCAGTGTTAGTGACAAGTTTACATGACGCTCGTTTGAGGATCAGCTTTTGCAATGCAGAGGTCCTGCAATTCGTGGCGAGAGCTTTCTGGTAACTTCACGGGCAGCAGCAGCCAAAAAACCAAGAAAACAGGGAGAATTGTAAGGAAGGCACAGACAATCTTAGTACACCCATGCCCTGAGGACTCAGTGCAGTCTCGTCTCTGCACCCTGAGCACGGCACAGCGATGCTGTAAAAGGTTCAGAGGAAGATGTTGGGAACAATTCAGGGAATGGAGCACTGGCTCTACACAGGCCAAATTTTGGGACTCTCCAAACTGGAGAGGACAAAGCTGAAGGAAAATGCTCTGGGGGTTTGTAAACTGCCATGAATACCACGGGCAAGGTACATGCAGAGGTGGCAGTGACCAAATCCTGAAATGCTAGTACCAGGAATCATTCGATGGGTTTTAAAGAGAGCTACAAAACAATTAGGAAAGTGACTTCTCAAGCACCACTTAATAACGTTCTGGGATGTTGCCTTGTGAAGTTATGTGTTAGCAAGTTCAAAAAGGCACCAGGCAAATCCAGGGACACAAAGCCCATGAATTACCGAAAGGACTAAGCAGGGGTGAAAACCAGCAACACTGGGTACGGATGTTGAAGTGCCCGCCGCTAGCCATGTCTGGCCTTCAAGGAAGATGAAGGGCACAGCGGGCAAAGCTGGACGACATCAACTGCGCTCAGGTCTGCCCCATCCTCCCCTTCCCGTGCTGGGCGGGGGAAGGGCGAGCAAGGGCCGCGGAGCGCTGAAGGGACGGGCTGAGGGGGGCTGACGGAGGCTGAAGGAGCTGAGGGAGCTGAGGGGGCTGAGGGAGCTAGGGGAGCTGAGAGGGCTGAGGGGGCCTGAGGGGGCTGAGGGACCGGACCTAGCGATCGCGCCCCATGCGAGCGCCCTGAGGGGAAGCGCGGCCCGGCCGTGGGAGCCCCGCCCACATGACGTCACCGGCGAGCGGGCCGGGCGCGAGGCGG